>WAAG01027417.1:291537-336830 GCA_013390105.1 Tichodroma muraria | reverse complement strand
GGGGCGACGGCGGCCGGGCCGCGCCGGGCGGGGTTGGTCCGGCCCCACGGCCCGGAGCGAGGCGGGTCCCAGCGCCCCCGTGGCGCGACAGGTCCCCACAGGGGTGGCCCCCGTGGAACCCCCCCTTCACCGCACACACACGGGCCGTGGTCGGGGTGCTCCATCCCAGCCGGAGCGGCCCCGGCCGCCCCTCCGGACGCAGCCGGCTGTCGGTGAACACCCACCGAGACGCCCGGCGGGGGCTCTGCGAGCCCGGGGCGGGCGGAATTCGTAGCGAGCGCCGGGCTCGACCTCCCCCGCAGCCCGGGAAGCCTTTGGGGATGGGCAGGGCAGCGGCGTTCGCCCAGGGCTTTGTCTGCTGGGCAGTGTGCGGCCACTTGGGAGCTGGCGGCGCTACCCAGGGCCACCAACCCCCCCGGAGGCTCTCGGCGAGCAGCCGGTGCCAGAGCACCGCCCCACCTCGGGATAGCACCCGCGTTCCTCGGAGCCTCACAGCCTTGCTAACCTGTGGTTTACCTGCTGCCATTTAAGAACCGTTCCCAAGCGGGAAAACAAAAACCTCCCGGAGCAGCGAGCCACACACGGATGTGGCAGCCGTAGCCCCGAGCCAGGACCGGCCCAGATCGCGGGGAGCGAGATAAGACTCAGAGATAGCAGCCTCGCTCACACCTGGAAACGCCGTTCCCTTTGCAGCCCTGCTTTGCTTTAGCGTGCCCGAACAAAGGGTGCTTTGAGGGATGTGGATGTGCTGCTGACGTGAACCTGCTGGTCACTGCCACCAGTACAAACGCCGTGCGTTGCCATTATGGGCTGGCTGCTAGCTTAACTGGAACTACATCTGGAACCGGGCAGAGACAGCGCTTGACAAGACTCTGCCCACTGCCCTTAGAGAGAGCAAAGCCTCCACAGCCTGGATAAGTCACTGTGTCAGTACAGGTGGATCAGCCCCTTCTGTGTCCCACGGGTCCTGCCTGCATCCTCCTGGGTAGATCTGTGCCTGTTTGTTCCTCCAGCAGCCACAGGCCCATAGGAGAGGATGAGTTTGCTCTCTCAGAGGGATACTTGCCTTCTCTAGGCTACAACAACTTCAGATGGAAAACTGGATTCCCGAGTTTGTTACTCTGTTATTATTTAGGTTGGAAACTGAAGTTGTGCCTTCTGTGCCAGGAACTACTCCTTTCCCCAGTGTCAGGGTTTAACCCTAGCCAACTCCTCACTCAGTGAGGTGGAAAGAGAACCAAAAGGGTAAAAAGTGAGGAAATTTATGGGCTGATGTAAAGGCAGTTTAATAATTACAGCAAAAGCCACACGAGGAAGCAAAGCAGAACAAGGAATTCATTCCCCACTTCCCATGGCAGGCAGGGGCTCAGCCGTCCCCAGGACAGCAGGGAGGACGAAGGCCATCACTCCAAATGTCCTCCCCTCCTCCTTCTTTCCCCCTCTTCATCCCCTGAGCCTGCCATTGATGGCCTGGGATGCCCCTGGGGGGTCAGTTGGGGTCAGCTGTCCTGTCTGTGTCCCTTCTCCCAGCTCCTCACTGGAGGGGTGAGGAGCAGAAAGAGCCTTGACTGTGCAAGCACAGCTCAGCAATAACAAAAACATCCCCAGGTTACCAACCCCGTGTTCAGCACAAAGCCAAAACACAGCCCCATACAAGCTAACATGACAAAACATTCCCGTCGCAGTCAAAACCAGTACACCACCCCTGCAGGACTCCTGCTGTCACCTGGAGGGCTTCAGCTCTGAACCAGCAGGTTTTTGCTTTGCATTTGCAGCTCCCTGGCAATTGGAACCACAACTGGGTACAGACTTTTCTCCTTAAGTTCTGTGGAACAACTGGACCAGGTCCACGAAAGCAGTAAGTCTCCTGTTTCCCTGGGGAGGAATATCGACCAGCAGTACCTTAAATTTGTGGGAGTCCTTCAGCTTTGTTAGAGCCCAGGTTCTTGTCCACTACTGCCATCCTGGCAGCAGCAGTTCGTTCTGCAGCCCAGCATTCGGAGGCAGTTTCCCACCAGAATGTTTCAGGTACATGGGCAGCAGCCCACAGGCTTCCAGCACAGCTGCTGGATAACTCCCAGGCTTTTAATCCAGTGTGGTATTTACAAGCAAGATGCTTTTAACAGGTTTTCCATGTAAAGAAGGTCATTCCCAGCAGGCCTGCAGCTCTTAGCTGTGCTCCCAGCAGCATGCAGCACACACTGAACAGCCCAAAGCAAGCCTGGCCTCATGGAGCAGGGACTCCAGGCTGTTTCAGGCAGAAGGGCTGCAGAGAATGCACTGAAGATAACACTTCCCAGCTGGATATGTTCATCCAGTGGCTATGTTCCCCAGTGGCTGCAGAAGGAGCCTCAGCAGTCAGACACAGCTGCCTCATCTGGAGCAGGGTCCAGGCTCCTTTTCCAGAGTCAGGCAAAGGGAAACAGCTCCCTGCAGGTGACACACTCAGGGTGATGGGCTGAGGCACAGCCAGCCCCCAATGACAGTTGTGGGGCAGCCTTTGTTCCTCCAACACAACCTAGCCCAAACTAAGCATCACTCAGGGCTGGGCACACTGGGAATTGCAGTCCCTTGGGATTTAGGTGCAGGGCCATCAGGACCATTGCACCAGTGCCTTCTCCACACAGCAGTAGTCCCAAACACAGGCACTGCAAAGCACAGCAGCCACTGTTTGCTTCCCCAGGGAGGCTGGGAGAAACCAGACACCACACGGAAGAAACACCAAGCCACAGCCAGCTCCTGCCTTACCTCAGCAAACCCCTCACATTCCCCAGAAAACTCCCTGACCAAACTGAGGGAGCTCCTCCCTTTATATCCCCTTCTCAAGGATCTAGTGCAGCTGGAGGGCCTGAGGATTAGCTTCAGCTGGGCCCTGCCCAGGAGAGAGAGGCACAGCAGCACTGTCAAAGAGAACTGGCTTCATCTCTGCCTTTAGGGGAAGGTTCTTTAACCCCTTCCTGCTCTGACCTAATTGCTTTGTGCCTGGCATGAGAAATTTTTCACAAAAATGGTGTTGAACACCTTAGCACAGAGCCTCCCAACCTGATACCCCCTGGAGCTGAGCCTTGTTGCTGCAGTCAAACCAAGCTGAAGGCTCTGCCTTGCTCTCCTTGTGTGCCCAGATGAAATCCCAGATGTTTACATCGTGGAGCGTCTGTTCTCCAGCAGCCTTGTGGTTGTGGTCAGCCATGCCAAGCCACAGCAAATGAATGTCTACCACTTCAAGAAAGGGACAGAGATCTGCAACTACAGCTATTCCAGTAAAATCCTGTCCATCCGGCTGAACCGGCAGGTGAGAGGGGTTATCCAGAGTTATCCCACTCTGGCTCTTTGCTGCTTTTGCCTTTCCAGCTGGGAGCAGCCCTGGGGAGGTTTGCAGGGAGGCTCTGAGTGGGATTGGAGGGGTGGGTGCCTGTGCTCCCCTCCCAGCCCCACATGAGGGGCCTCTGACAGGAGCTGCAGGGCTGTGGTATCATCTGCCACTACTGTTTCCTTCAGGAAGATGAAGCCATGGCCTTGTTTTGGTGGCAGTTACACAAAGGCTTTTTGTCATCTGCTTTCTTGCCTGTTCAGGACACAGGTCTGCCAAAAAAACACCTTTTCATGTTCCTCCCTCCCTTGGACTCACATCCTGACTTCAGGCCCACCTCTGCCATCTCGGTTGCCAGTGAGACCTTCAAAGTTGGTTACAAAAACCCAGGAGTAACTTGAACTCTGTGGATAAGGCAAAAAGCTGCATTCCAAGTACTGCTAGCTGCCTTGTTTTGGTTTTAAAGGTATAAAACCCATTCAGGCCACTTACAGTGAGGCTTTTAGGGTGTTATTCTCTGATGTGACACAGCCTCATGCAGTCCTGAGCTCTTTTGGAGGATTTTAAGTCATCTTTTCTTTTTGTCCATAATTATTTTCCAAGTATATGCCCTAAGAAGCAGAGGACATTTTACAATGAAGAAATAAGCAGTCTGGGTAATTGTATATAATCAGCTTCTCCTCAGTTAGCAACAGTGAGACCTGCAGTGAGGCTCTCTGGGCTGAGCTTCCAGTAAAGCTGTCTTTGACCAGGAGTTCCTGTACTACAATTAAATCTATCCTAAATTGATTTTTTTCACTTAAGCTTGCAGTGAAACTGGCAAAAGAGAGACTTCCTTTGAATTGCAGATAGATGTGTGTGTGTAAAAATAACCTGGGAGGTTCTGCTGAGCAGCTCTAGGAAATTGGTGTGAATAAAATAAGTTCAGGCTGCTCCCCATGTGCTGCTCTGGAGCTGCCTGAAGGTGATGCACAGTCCCAGCCTTGCATCCACGTTTCTTGGCTGCATTATAAGCTGGGGTTCAAATCCTGGGCTGAGATCATCCTCTGTCTGTGCCACAGACACACCTGGAGAGACTTGAAGGTGCTACAGATGTTTAGAAACACAGAATTGTGGAGTCATTTAGGTTGGAAAAGACCAATAAGACCATCAAGTCAACTATTCCCCAGCACTGCCAAGACCACCACTAAACCCTGTTCCAAAGTGCCACATCCACACATTTTTTAAACCCTTCCAGGGATGGTGACCCCACCACTGCCCTGGACATCCTGTTCAATGCTTAATAACCCTTTCCACAAAGAACTTTTTCCTCAAGTCCCATCTGAACCTTCCCAATTTGGGTAGGTCGAAATCATTATTTCAGTCTGCTTTCTGGGTTTAAACTGGTGGCCATCAGATTCTGCATGTGACACTTGAACTCTTGCCTTAGTAGGAAAGCTGCACTCCATTGGAAGTTCACAGAGGACAAATCCCAGACAAGACACTAACTCAGGAAAATGGTGACAAATTAACCAGGAACAGGTCTCAAACAAAAGGTGCATGTTTCAATCTGATCTCTGTGTGAAAAAGTCGTCATTGTGCAAACAAGTAAATCCCTCAGTTTTTGTGGGAATTCTTAGTTCCAAGCTCTATGATAACTTTGAAGTGTGTGAAGGTAAATCCTGATTTGTCTCAAAGGGGGGAATTGGGCTGTGCTCTGGAACTGTGCTGGGAAGCTCCTGGGTTTTCATTCACTGCTGAAACCCTGCTGAGCTCTTTGGGGAGGTTTGAGGCGTTTATCTGACCATGTCCAGACCCATTTCAGCCCCCAAATAGAGCTCAGTTATCTGACCTGATCCACTCAAACTACAGAGCTGGTGAGCAGTAACATTTTGGACAATTAGCAGTGCCTTGACCCTGTGTAGCAATCACAGCACCTTCTCTGAGGCTCTGTCTGTGTGCATAGTGAGGATAAACCTCATCCCACGGGGCTCATGGAGGCCAGGAGGGGTGAACCAGCCCTCTGCAGCTCCTGCTGAGCCTGTCCAGACCTCCTCTGCCTCTTCACCTCCCAGACTTTCCTGGATTTTGTCTCTGTGGGTGCCAGCATCTCTGGCTGCTGCTTTGCCATCATCTGGAAACCTCCCTTCACCTGGACATCAGAGCAGGCCGTTCTGGGAAAGCACATGGTGGCTTTGCCCAAATCAGCTGTATAAATATTCCTCCGCTTGCAAGTGGATGGCTCTTACTGTAGAAAAGGCAAAGTTTTCCTGGAAATGCAAAATGGCCCTGACACAGCCCCAGATGCTGTGGTTAGCAGGAATAGAAGTGGGAAAGAGTTTGATCTGAGAGTAATGGTGGAGCAAGGCAGAGATTTTTAATGTGGGTGTTTCAAGTTAGTGACTAAGCTCCACATTTAGCTACTAAATAAGTGGCCTCATTTCTGAAGAGGTGGAGGCTTCCTGGACATGGATTCGGGTGCTCCAACTTCAGGATGGATGGGGTCTGGGCTTAGGCTTTTATTGGGATGGTTTTAGTGTTTCTGGACTCTTGGCACTAAGGGAGGTGAAGCTGTGCACTTGCTGGACTTACAAAGCTCAGCCCTTCAGCCAGACCCAAAGCCTGGTCCCAAAAAAAGCCTCCGTGGTGACACATAGGGATCTGGACCAAGCTGAGACACAAAGCTGAGTGGCCACAGAGATGGCCCAGGGCTAAGGTTACAGCATCAGGCTTCCCTTTGCCTTTCTGCCTTGCCTCCCTGTGGCTTGGCAGCTCCTCGTGGCTGGGTGGATGTTCCTGGCAGGATCAGCAGAAGAGGTACAAGCACCTGAACTTGGGAAATCCCAGCCCGTTAGCCAAGATGGTGCAGGGGTGACTGTCCCTGATCAGATGTGTCTCAGCTCTGTGCTTACGCGGTTCTGCAGGGCACACAAAGCAGTCTTCCCTGCTGCAAATGGGAAAAGAACATTCATGTGCTGGACAGATGCATTAAATTTAGCAGGAGTGGCAGACCCAGAATCTCCATGTTGTCTCCCAAATCAGGAAGAAGTCAGAGCAAAGGGCCTGTATTCCCGTCTGGAGGCACACTGACAAGCAGGGTTGCAGCCTCTCTGCTGCCAGGTCTTTGTGATCAAAAAGTGATTTGTTATGAACTGCAAAGAGAAGTTGGGGTAGGGAGAGGTGGCAGTCAAGGCCTGTGGTGGGTGTAACCCTAAGGGGTCTTCCTGTTCCTGAGGATGTGGGAGATGTAGAGGAGCAGAGAAGTCATGATGCTTTGTCTTCTTTCTAAAGCAAGACCAGATGCAAAAACTCTCAAAAGAGGAGTTGTACAAACCCAGATGTGAGAGGGGATGGAGAAGCAGAAGAGATCACGTTTCTGTTGCATTTCAGTGTGTGGGAAATTCCTGTTGAGTTTGTCTGACAGCAAAGGTTTGGGTTTGGGTTTGGGTTTGGGAAGTGTGGGAGCAGCAGCCAGAAGCACTGCTGGTGGAGTTCTGTGCATGTCCCCCGTCTCCTTGCAGAGGCTGGTGGTCTGCCTGGAAGAGTCGATTTACATCCATAACATCAAGGACATGAAGCTTTTGAAGACTATTCTGGATACACCTCCCAACACAACAGGTAAGCGTGGGAGAACTGGGTGAGAGGGAGCTTTGTAGAGCCACAGCACTACACTGTGTTTGAATTCTAACACAGCACTGTGTTAGAATTCAAACCAGCCTGTGGCCTGTGCATCCTAATCCAGTGCTGGGAAGTCAGGAATACATGGAGGCAGTCAGGCAGGCTTGGAAGAGTCACAGGATAAGCCAAGTTGGAAGGGTCCCGCAAGGATCACTGAATCCAACTCCTTGCCCTGCGCAGCACCATCCCAACAATCCCACTGTGTCAGAATATTGTCCAAACTCTCCTTGAGCTCTGTCAGGCTTGGTGCTGTGGCCCAGCTCTGTCCTGAGCAAAGCCCTGCTCTCCAGAGCAGATGCATCAAAGGAGGGCAGAGATGGGCAAAAGGGTCTGACTTTGCCTTGGGGTGGGCTCCCAAAGTGATCTCTGGGGACAGAGCACAGCCAGGCACAGCAGCAGTCCCTGCCAGGGAGTTCCCAGGAGCTGCCACCTGATACTGTTCCCTGCAGGCGGCAAACCCGAGGGGCAGGGCAGGTGCTGCAGCGCAGATCCTGTGTGTGCGGCACAGGGTGAATCCGGCTTTCCTGCTGCTGGGAGAGGAGCTATTTATAGCAGCAGGGAGGGAAGCTTGGCTGGATGCCCGCTTGCTGTGCTATCCCGCTCGGCCTGCAGCATCCTTTCATGGCTGGGTGCTTGGGAAGTTGCTGATGTGCTCACGCTTGGCCTCGGGGCTTTCAAGGGATGCTCTTCCAGTAGCTCCCCTGACCTACTTCAGGTCTCACCAGATGGGCTCTCTGTGTGGATTAAACATGCTAAATGCTGCAAATATAATTAAAGTTTAAAACCTTCCTGAGAAGGCCCAGCAGCAGGGTAGGCAGGGATACCCAGGCCTGGAGCTGTTCTGCAGAGGGGCTGGAGGATCAGGTCATGGTTTAAGAGCAGCTGCAATCAACCAGGGCAGGACTGGGATGCCGCAGATCACAGGCTTCATGTGGGCTTAGTGTTTTAAAGCCCTTTTACTGTAGCAGCTGTCATTGAAATGAGCTGAGTGACAAGTGCAGTGCCCCTGTAGTCCCTGGGCCATCTGCTTTGGTCCCAAGCTTGACCCCAAGGACACTGTGCCTAGTAGGTCAGGGCAGTCCAGCCTCACTGCTCTTTGTGCTACTTGTTTAGGAGTGGGGATGTAGGAGCACATGGAAAATGTTCCACCCCCCTAAAGTGTGTGCCCTGGGCACGGTGACACCAGCATAGGCAGGACCAGGACTTGCTGCAGCCACACTGGTCAGTCACAGTGAGATCTCTGGCTGTTCCTGGCCAGCACCTGCCTCCTGATCCAGCCTCCTCCACATAGGAGAGGAAAATGCCCATGGTGTCCAAGGGAGTTGTCGTTCATATGATTCACGTCAAGGGCAGGATTTGAACCGAGGAGGTCACAGTGCTTGGGGTGACGTGTGTGCTGTAGGAGCACATCTTGGGAATGACTGCAGCTTTTGAAACCACATCTTGTGGCTCCCCCCAAGCCGTGGATGTGCCTGGACCTGGTGGCCTGAGGGCAAGGCCGGGCTTCTTGGACACTGTAGCATTTTTCCGTGCTGCTTGAGGAAGCCACCTGTGACGTGGCACTCCCAGAGGTACCATCTGAGCAGTGCCAGCTTGCCTTCTCCCTCCTGAGCCCACCACTGCAAGGACCAACCCTCACCACGGCTGGGGGGCTGCTGCGGGGAGCGGAGCATCTTCAAAGGCTGCCCGTGGCCCTGTGATCCTTGTTCTTTGTGTGTCCCCGAGGTCAGCCCAGTACACTCACATCTGTGTTTTCCCCTGGCCTGGTTTCCCTGGCCAGAGGAGCAGAGGGAGCGGGTGACTCACCCCGTGCTCAGAGCTCGCTTTGTTCAGCTCCAGCCTCCCCTGATCCTCTCTGAAAGGGCTGTGCTGATCCCCCCCGTGCTGCCTGGGCCGGGGGATCTCCATCCCGAGAAGGCAGGATGCTCAGCACAGCAGCCGTCTCTGGCTTGTCTTTGCCTTCCTCCTATCCCTCCCTCCCTCTTTAATTGCCTTTTTATTGCCCGCACTTCGCTGCTGCCGTGCTCCTCGTGCCTCTCCCGGTGCGCCATCCCTGGCACGATGTGCATGCCTCTGGATGGATGGGGCGCGGATCCCTGGGGCCTCTGGCTGATCCTGCAGCTCCTGGCTCCGCCGCGGTCTCTTTGTTTGGTTATAAACAATGACCTAAAACGAGAGCTCCGGCCGATCCTTCCCCGCTGCTGCTGGGCGGGGGCCAGGGCCGCGTCCTGACACGGGGCTTGCACGGCACCACACGTCCGCGTCTACGTGCGGTGGGTGGCTGTCCTGCTGGCCCCGCTGCCTTTAACCCCGCGGCTTCCTCCGCACGTGCGGTTAGGTGGGACCCCGCCGCGGGTCAGGAAGCTCAGGTCGTGCTGGAGCCTTGAGGCGGGTTCGGGAGGGCTGCTCGGATGTGGGGCAGGAAGCGAGCGAGGCACGTTTCGTGTGTGACAGGATTGACCGGGCTGGATCCTCAGCCAGCAGCAGGAACAAGAGGCAGGAAGGGATGCTGTTTTCCGAGGTCACCTGGGGGACAAGCGGATGGATGTACCCACACACGTATCCATCCATCCCTCTCTCATCCTGTAATTCGTGCCCGTTTTGAAAGGAGCATTTGGGAACCTTTGTGCTCACGCTGGCACAAAACCAGATGGCTCCTATGGGGAAGAATTCCCCCTGTGCTTAAAATTTCGCTACGTTCAAGTTCCTTGTCAGCCGGAAACTCCCTGCGCGGCTGGCGCATTTCCTTTGTCTTTCTCTGCTTCCCTTTTCCATTCAGAGCAGAAGGAAATGGCACTGCCTTCAGCCGCGCTGTAACGGGGCTGCACCCACGCTGGGCTGCTCCTCTGAGCTTCCAACCCCGCACCTACACCCTGTGCGCATCTGGACGTGTCCAGATGTGGCTGGACAGGAGTGCTGTCAGCCCTCAGACCCACACGTCCTTTGCTGTTCCATGCACCTATCCCTGCCTTTTCCAAGGAGATAATGCGGGGGGAAAGCCCAGGGTTCCTTGTGCTCGGGGACCGGGGGGGTGGCAGGGCAGAGCCGCCGTTCTGTCCCATACCAGCAGATGTCCCCACGGCCGAGGTGTTCCCAGCGCTCCGCGGCCCCGCGCCGGGGCCGAGCAGCCCCAGAATGAGCCGGAGCCTGAACCCCCGCCGTGCCCCGTGCTGTCCTCCCCCCACTCACAGCCTCAGCCCTGTCCCTGTCCCCCTGCCAGGTCTGTGTGCTCTCTCCATCAACCACGCCAACTCCTACTTGGCTTATCCCGGCAGCGCGACCAGCGGAGAGATCGTGCTTTACGACGGAAATACTTTGGTAAGCGCGAAGCTCAGCCTTTGGATACCGGCAGGGGCTGAAAACAAACAGAGCCACAGCAAAGCCAACGGGGCCCTTGGGAAGGATGAATAAATACACTCCACCAAGCTGGAGTGCGAGGGAACTGCCTGGGAGGCACATCTGGACGTATCCCCCTTGCTCGGAGCGGACAGCTCTGAGATCAGGACGTGCGTGTCCCAGCACAGGATATTCAGGGAAACGTGACCCACTGCCCTGCAGCCCAAGGGCCACTGCCAGGCTGACGCTGGGGTTGCTGGGGGAGCGTCAGCAGCGTATCCCACGGGAATGATGTGACCAGCGTGGGTCGGGGGGGATGGAGCTGCTCCAGGCACAGTGCAGCACCTGGAGCACTTTTGCCACACCATGGGCTTGAAGGGTTGCCAGACCCAAAGTCACAGGGAGGGCAGAGTGTCCAAAGTCCCCTTAGGAAATCTGTCCCTGGCTGGATGCGGGATCATGATTATCTGCTGTTTATGCCAGGGCTTTGGGTTACATAAGGCTGGTGGCTCCGTACATGCAGCAAGAGCAGCAGGGGAGGAGCAGAGTGCAGGGAAAATGCTGCTGCTGCAAGAGGTGCTGCGAGGGCTGGGGCTCCCTGCAGGTACCAGGGTACAGGACTTGCTGTGCCACACAGAGAATTGCAGGGAGCCAGCTCTCATTCCGACAGAGAAGGGCCAGGCTTTGGAGAGGGTGTAGGCACAATCCTGAACCCTGGAAAGGTGGGGGGCTAATCACAGTGGCAGTAGTAGGTGGGGAATGACCTCAGGGCAGGGCAGAGAGAAACTGCTGAGGATGTTGAAGGGATACCATCAGCACAAGATGATCCCGTGAATCCCTATCAGCAGGTGTGGATAGGGTGCAAGGCAGGAACGCTCCACCCTCACACAGTCCAAGGAGCCAGCGTGTCCCTGTGCACTCACTTTACTTTGTGCCCTACAGAAAACAGCCTGCACCATTCCTGCCCACGATGGGCCTCTGGCCGCTCTCGCCTTCAACTCCACTGGCTCCAAGTTGGCCAGTGCTTCTGAAAAAGTGAGTGAGTGTGGCTGCAAGTACCCTCCCTCTGCCCAGGGCTGCATCAGCACCCCTGAGTTACCCGTTCTTTAACACAGCCAGCACAGAAGGGACACTGACTGGTGGGTGTATCGGGATCAGATTGAGCCCAGCTGGCAAACAGGAGGAGCCTTTGCACATCCTGAATTTCCTGGGTGTGTCAGGGAAAGGGCTCGGGCTCATTGGCCTGCTCCTATGTGATATTTCCATTTGCATTTTTTGCAGGGCACAGTCATTCGTGTATTTTCCATTCCTGGGGGGCAAAAGCTCTATGAATTCCGGCGAGGGATGAAAAGGTCAGTTCATTCTTCTGGCAGCAACAAGTACACAGAGGGCTCCCGGAGCTGAAATGTAAACACAGGGACACAAGGCAACGTCAGATCCTGGTGGCTTTGGCATCTTTTGCAGAAGGAAAACAAGAGCAAATGTATCAGCTCAAAATGTCACTGTGCCAGGCTGTGCCCAGCTCATTGATTCCCTTCAGAGTGTCACAGAACAGGGCAATGGCAGGGAACAGATGTGGAGTCACTCCGTTTACTCTGTCCTTTCTTTTTTCTTATTTGAAATAATGAAGTCCCCAAAATTGTCAGAGACCTCATTCTTGCTGAGTCTGTGCAGGAGATGCTCTTTGTATCCCACTGTTCAGCACTTTGGACATCCTCCCTGGTCTCTGCAGCACCAGAAGCTGCAGTGAGGCTGGCACAGATGTTCCCTCCACAGGCAGCTCTGAGCAAGGACATTTCCACCTCTCTGGCTGTATGTCACTAGCTTGAGGCTACTCCCAGCCCTGCTGAGCAAAGGGATTAGGGAATTGCTCATCAATGAGCCCACAGGCTCAGCAGCAGCTGTGCAGGGTGATCCTCACTGTGGATGGGTCTCCTTCCTGCCCATCCATTCCTCTGTGAGCCAAACCCAGCAGTTCCCCTTGAATGATTGCTGTGGAAGTGACCAGTCCTGTCCTTGCTCGGCTCTAGGTATGTGAACATCAGCTCCCTGGTGTTCAGCATGGATTCTCAGTTCCTCTGTGCTTCCAGCAACACAGAGACCGTGCACATCTTCAAACTGGAGCATCTCACAGACAGGTGAGGGATTGACCTGGCTCAGCCTGCCTGCCCCAGGGCTGTCTCTGCTTCAAAGGTCTGTGTTTGCACAGCTGCTCTCCATCTCCTAACCACGTACTCTCCGTGAGCAATACCAGCTGCAAAGTGCCTTTGTGTCCTGAGGGACTCACTCCTTGGAAAAGCCACACACTGCACCCCTTCTGTCAGGCTCTCCAGGGGTCTCTGGCTTTATTAGGTGCCACTGTCCCCTGCCTTCTCCAGACAGGCTGGTGCACAATGTACAGGTGCTCCAAAAACCCTTCACCCGTGTGAGATCAGGTCTGTTCCTGATGTTTTGTCACACTGATCACGGTAACCCCACTGACACTGCCTTGTGACCCCCTCAGCCGGCCAGAGGAGCCTCCAACCTGGAGTGGTTACATGGGAAAGATGTTCCAGGCTGCTACCAACTACCTCCCTGCCCAGGTGTCAGGCATGATGAGCCAGGACCGAGCCTTTGCCACCGTCCGGCTGAACATCTGCGGACAGAGGAACATCTGTGCCCTCTCCACGTACGTACCGCCCCTACTGCCCCTGGGCCAGGCCAGCCTTACCTCGTCCCCCTGCCTGCAGAGCATGTGGTGTGGGTACTGCTGTGTCTGTGTGTGTGTGAGTTTTTTGGCCTCAGGATGCATTTCCCAGCAGGATTCAGAAGCTGCCTCGGCTGTTGGTGACGACGTCGGATGGACATCTCTACATCTATAACCTGGACCCGCAGGACGGGGGGGAGTGTGTCTTAATTAAAAATCACAGGTAACTCTGCCTCCACTAACACCTCATACAGAGGCTGGTCTTTTAAAAAATGAAGGGAAATCTCACCTGGCAGCACAAAATGGAGCTGTGGGAGCAAGAAAGTTAGAAATGAGTTTGTGATTGGATCTGACAGATGTGGGTGAGAAGCACATCAGCAGGCAGGGACACAGAGCTTCTTGCAGGAGAAAACAGAGATATCTCAGATGCCGTGGCAGCTGTGGGACATCCCAGCTTAGACTGGGCAGGCTGTGCTTTAGGAGATGCTCCCAGCAGCACAGCTCTGACCATCGTTGTTGCAGGAGAGCAGAGCAGCTTCTCTGGATTGGAGTGGGTGCTGGAGAGCTGACCGAGGGCAGGATGGTGTGGAGTGACACTGTGAGCTTCTGTAAACAAAAGCCCAATGCCAAGGCAAAGGAATTCCTTCATGGAAGGGGTTGTTAAGCATTGGAAGGGGCTGCCCAGGACCCAATGGGGTCACCATCCTTGGAGTTGTTCAGGGAATGACTGGATGTGCTCTGATCTGGGTGATGAGCTGGTGGTGATCAGTCAAAGGTTGGGCTCGATAATCTCAGAGGTCTTTTCCAACCAAAATCATTCTGGGATTCTGTGAAAACAGAACCTCCCCCCCACCGCTGTTCAGTCCATATGCAAATCCCATTAAGCACGTAAACCCCCCCCGCACACATCTGGGCTGCTTGGCTCCAGATGTGAAGCCTTTGGGGTGGGGTGAGATGTAACATGTGCTCCAGGCCGGGAGGTGGCTGCCAGCCAGGAAAGTGCCAGCAGCTTTTGGAAAAGCCACAAAACAAAAGCACTTCAAAGCTGCGCTGTCCAGCGCGCGCCGCCCGCAGCCCCCAGCCTTGTCATGTGGGCTCCTCTGAGCATCAGAGGGCTGAAAAGGGCCCTTGGGTCATGAGTTACATTACATCATACGATATCTCTGCTCAAACTCCGTCCTAAACTAGCCAGGGCTGCTTTTCCCATCTAGTCTGCTCCTGTTGGAAGCCCTTCGGAGCCCCCTCTGTGATTAGAAACACTGTTTGCCTTTGTAACCTAAAGCTTTTGTGGTCAATCTGTTCCCTTCTGTTCCCATGCCAGCATTGTCCTCCAGCCGAAGTGGTGCTTTCCCTATCTCCTTCTTCACCCCCTGCTTTCCTTGTGGAGCACAATGCTCCCCTGTCCGCAGCACTGCTGGGGCTGCTGCATGCAGTGATGGGGATGGGGGATATGGATGCATGGGCTTGTCTTAGCTGGAGCTGGGGAGGAACAGATGGGATCAGAACTAACTCTTCTTCCCTCTCTTGATCTGTACCATTAGTCTGCTTGGCTCAGGAAAGGTGGAGGAGAACAAAGAAAATGACCTTCAGCCTCCAGTACCTCAATCTTATGCAGCAACTGTAGCCAGACAAAGTACAGTGCCTTCAACTTCAACCATGCCAGGTAAGCACCACATCTGCCTTCCTCGGGCAGAAGCCACAAAACCAAACCACCTGGGGCCAAGTGGAAGGTGTCCCACATTCCAAGGGTGCATCCAGGATCACCGCACGTACACGGCACGCTGGGCCAGCAGGGCTTCGCAGCTCACCTGGTTCACCCCCTGCCACAAAAACAGGGCACCAGTTTTCTGCTCTGCTCCCTGTGCCAGCTCTGCTCCCTGTGCCGAGCCCTGCCACAGACAACCCAAGGCAGAGCAGGAGCCACTCCTTGGCAGACAGCAGCTGCTGCCAGGTGGTTTCCAGGAGGTTTAACCATGGGTGTAGAAGTCAGGGCTCACTCTTTTTGTGGTGAGATTGCCTCAGAGACTCTGAAGCTGGTACATCTTGCACTAAACTGCTGCAGGAAAAGACTGGGTGACCATCTCATTATATTCCCAAGTGTAAGATCCGCGTACAAGTGAAGATCTTACTCTGGAATTGGTGCTTAGGTTCATGGCAGGAGGAGGAAAGCTGCTGCCACGGGAGCTGACCATGTAGTTCATCCATAATACGTTGTGTCCATGGAGACACCTTCCTCTTCCTCAGTCCATGAAGCCAGAGGAAGCAGCTCAATGCTAAAAAGGTGGTAACGGTGTCTGCTGCTTGCTTGCAGCCTCCTCCCGTCCCTTCCTGCAGTAACACTTTGTGTTTTCCCTGGCCAGGTTACTCGGAGGACGGCGGAGCCCTGCGGGGGGAGGTTATCCCAGAGCACGAGTTTGCAACTGGACCAGTCTGTCTGGACGATGAGAATGAGTTTCCTCCTGTGAGCATTCAGGATCCCTAAACCTGCAGTGCAGCCCTCATGCTAAGAAGGAAGTAGTAACCTCTCCCAGAAGAGATTCCATTGCCCCCTCCTTGTCCCAGCTCGCTGTGAAGCCTAAAATAACTGATTGGGTTCTAGGGACAGTGCCAGGAAAATGACACCCCTGCTAAACAGCAGCTGGGGATGGGGCAAAAATGATCAAACCTGAGCGGAGATAGATCTGAACAGACTTGCTGAATGGTGTTCAGATCCAGACCTAACCTTTGTGCTTTGAGCAGATTTCTAATATTACCAGGAACAGTTTTAATTGGAACAATTTAGAAATAAAAACTTAATACCCCGTTGCATTATCAGTCAGTTGTGTTAGTTCATGGAATGCAACTGGAACATACCTGAACCTCACCAGTCTCTTCATTCCCAAGGTAACTGAGAAGGAGACTGCTTTTCCAAGTACAAAGATGAAAGGAATAACAGAGTTTTAAACCATTTTATGATTTTTATGTGGCACTTTCTCAATTACCATTGGAAGGAGCTAGTGGATTTTTCAATCTAACTTCAGCCTGGCAGTGTCTTTCCAGCTCCTTTTCCTATTCCACACTCATTAATTAAGTATCTAACCCTTAACTGGACAAATGTTGGTCTGTGCTATGATCTGGTTGTAATCAGTGATGTCTTCATAGCAGTAATGCAGCAGAATATTGTAATGGATTTCAGGCTGCAGCCTTGGCCGGCTTTTGGAATTCTTTACTTCATTTTTACATATCCTGCTGTTGGAGTTTTGCCTGTAAAGGAGGAAGTACAAACCTTATCCCAGGATTTGTTCTATGTGCTGAGCTAACCTCTGTGAGGCACCTTCCTCTGAGCTGAGGCAAAGTGTTACTTAGATAAAAGGAGGCTGGCTTTCAAGCCAGCACCACCTAAACCCAGCTCAACTCACAACCCTCAGATTACCTTTAAACCCTCAGATGTTTCCTTACCTGCAACATTCCCTGCTGCAGACTGGGAGCAGGAATTTCCCAGTTGTCCAACTCCATTACTCAAGAAGGATATTTAAAATGTCTCCCTCTGTGTGCCCACAGAGAAGGTGATGGCCCAGGCCCCTGGAAGGAGCAGCAGGGACAGAGAGAAATCCTTTGTTTCCTTCTGCTAAACCTGCTCTTGAACTCGTGGTTTGGGGACAAGCAAATGCCAGCACGCAGGAATCACGCTGCTCCTGGATGAGGCTTCCTGCTGGGGCTGTGCTGGATGAAAGCAGCCCCAAACCCCTGCTGTACCACAGCAGGTGCTTTATGAAATGAACTTTGATCCCTCCAAATCCTGTCATTAACCTGACAGAGCAGTGGCATGTGTATTGTTAGGGAGGAGGTGGTGTGGGAAGGGAAGGTGCTTTCCAAAAATGCTCCCTGATAACAGTGGCTGAGCAAACGGAGCTTCCAGATAAAGCCCCCGCTCTTGGGTTTGGGGTTTGGCCCTCGCAGTGGGAGCGCTCAGGATGTTTGGATGCTCTGGATTTCACTGAACTTGGCTGTTTTCTCAGCACTTGAAGTCTCCAGTCTCAGTGAAGGGGGTTTCAGGCATCGGTCACTCCTGTGCAGAGAAGGAGGGAGAGAAAACCTGACCTTATCCAACAAAAATGTTTTGACAGCGTTCGGCTTTGCGGAAACATGGGAAGGGTTTTGTTTGTTTTCCAATGTGCAACAAAAAGACTTTTAAAAACCTCAAAACTTGTGACAAAATGGAATATTCACCCACAGCCCACGGTATGGCTTTGAACTCAGATATGGTTCTGGAGAAACAGCAGTGATCAAACCCCACAGTTTCTCCCCATTTTGAAACCTCTTGTCTTCCCTTGACCTCAAGCAAGACTTCAGAGGCTCAGCTGTTAAAGACTGAGGAAAACCAGCTTCAGCCTGACATAAAATCTGTCAAACACTGCCTGTTCATTAAGTGGAAGGAGGGACAGATCAGAGAGGAGATGAGGAGCCCAAGGAGGACTCGTAAAAAGTGGCCTCACAAGAGGGGACGTGGATGTTGCTGCTGCTGGTGCCAGGATTGCGGACAGAGGTTAAATCAGTTCAGTGACAATTCCTGCGTGGATGGGGTGGATTAAGCACTCCCAAGTCACTGCTGATCTTGGGCTGGAAGGGCTCAGGTGTTACTGAGGGGCACAGGGGGCTGAAGCCATGGGTGCTGTGCTGGATGTGCAGGAAGGAGGCTGCAGAGCTCTCACCCTGCAGGATCAGTTTTTACAGGGTGGGAAGAGCAAACCCAGCTCTGGCTGCAAAATTGTGGCAATTTGGGCTGTTTTCTGGTCACCTGCCTGAGCAGCCACGCCTGTTCTGTGAGTGTAGCAGGGAGTGAGGTTTCCAGTGGTGCTGGGAGCTGCTGGGGTGTGTTTTGGGCCAGGCAGGGCACTGCAGTTTTGGGGTAGTGCTGTGATGTTTGACAAAAGAAATCCTGCAGGATTCTGCAAGCAGCACGGCCTGTGTGCAGCTGGGGTGTGCAACCAGGGGATCTTCCCAAAACTTCTGGGATTCAGTAGGAAGGATGATTTCTTCCAGCAGATTGGTCAGTGCTTTCCAGGCATAGGTGATCCATCCTGCTTTTGGCTGCAGGGCCCAGAGGTGAATGTTTTATCAGGAGAGCCATTTCATTAAGTGAGACTGCAATCAGCTCCTCAACGGCAGCTTCCCCTCACTGATACTCCATCACTCTGAAAAACTCTCTCTTTCCCATCAGTTTTTGGCTGCTCCAAAACAGATTGGGCAGTTCCCTGTGCTGCCAAAGGATGCTGCTGCCTGCAGGAGGGAAAAACTCCAGGGGGATCTACAACAGGGCAGAAATCGGTGCCCTGTCACAGGGTCCACACACTCCTCTTCTGCCCCAGACCACAGATCTTGATGCAAGAAACCAGGCTGCAGATACATCTCTGGCTGTGTGGAACCAGAATTGGCCCAGGTTCCTCCTGGCTGTTTGCTGGATGGTGTTTCCCTCATTCTGTTGCATGGATATGGACACTTAATCATTTTAAGTGATTATTTTTTAACAGCTGGCTGGTAGCAGAGGAAAAGCCACAGATTTTCCAATGAGGCTCTACTTGTAATTATGTTTCATAGTGGACGAGGGAGTTAGGCAGATTCTGGCTCCTGCCCTTGTAGCTCAGACTGGCATTTTGGGCAGCTGGGGCTTGCAGGATTAAGCCCAGCTTATCAGTACATTATCCAAGGTCCCTTGGGAATTGTGCCATCCAGTGTCAATGCTTGTGCCTGGAAACCTGGCCAGTGCTGGTCCTGCAGCTCGTGGACAGACCTGGGAGGAGGGGCTGGCAGAGACCCTCTGCAGCAGGAGCTGTGGGGTTCACATCCCTTCCAGGTCATGCCTGGCAAGGCTGGAGCTGGGGCAGATCTGGGCCAGGGCTGCCCACGCCTCATCCAGGAGCAGGGGCACATTTTACCCAGGGTCTCTGTGGCAGGAGTAGCCGATGGGAGGTGAATCAGGGTCCTGCTGCTGCCTGTTCTCTGCTCCTGCTTTACCCTTTCACTCAGAGGCTTTCTGGGCTTTCCCTCCCCTAATCCTGTCTAACACGTTGGAGTTTAACTCTGGGATCCATCCGGAGACCCTGGAGAGACGCAGGGATGCCCGGCACAAAGCTTTCCCTCCAGCCACGCCAGAGCTGGGCTTTTTGGGAGCACTTAGAGAGGCAAATGCACTTCACCCCCAGGAACTGCACTCCCCAAAGCCTGGCTCTGCTCAGCCCAGTCCAGCCAGAGGCCAGACACACTTATCAGCGAGCCAGATGGTTCCTGTTCCCAGGACCATAAATTTGGGGAGGGGGAGAGCGAATAAATAAGCCTCTCACCAATCTGCCTTTGAATGGAAAGCAAAACACTGCGGGACATTCCTCCCCCTGCTCCTCCCGTGTGCGTAAAACCAACTGGAAACGCTCCCTGGTGCTGGGAAAAGTAAGGCCCTTCTGTTTTGATTTTGGTAGATAATCTTGTGCCGTGGAGGTCAGCCGGGCAAGGCGAAGAGGTCATGAGGAGAAGCAAAACATCCACGCTTAGGACAGCTGCTGGGAGGTGCTTTGGAAAAGCCAGGAGTTTCGAAGAACAGATCTGTGAGTCACCGAGATGAGAAAAAAAATATCAATTAAGGTGGGCCACACTTTTTCCTCTGTGTAAGTGAACACCTGGCCCTGTTAGCTCCTGTTTTAATTTGTGTCTGGGTGAGGTGTCAATGTACTGTATGCACATGGCTCTATTTAACAAACTCTAAGTTAGAACCACAGTGTAAATGCTAATTTAATCAGATTTGTATGTAACCAGAATTTTATATACCCATTTGTCCCTTTTCTAATTTATGCTGTTTTATGTGTATAAATGTACTTATAGGAAGAGATATTAAACTTATGTCTTTGTACAGTATATACAGACTATTTTAACCCAGGCAAAGTATTTTTGCAGTGATATTAGACAAGATGCCATTTGCTATGTTGAAAGACAGAATAAAGTCACAGTCTGTCCCTGGCAGCTCCTGCTGTTCTTTTTGGGGCCCTAAAAGTGTAAGTCTGGATTAAGTTTGGGGAGTGGGAGGGGTTTTGGGGGCTGGGATGAGGGCAGCACACCTGGGTGAGTCCACACAAGTCCTCTTCAAAGAAAGATCTGGGTGTGTAAATCAGAAACCAGAATGGTTTCAGAACACCCTCACTCAGCTGCTGAGAAATCCCAGTGGTTTCTCACTGCAGGTTTCAGCTGCACCTTCATTTCTGCCTTTGCACCAGCCCAGAAATGCTCCACAGGAGCTGTTTCACTCCAGCTGTGCCTGCATTGGGATCAGCAGGAGCAGCTCCTCTGCCTGGAGCCCTGATCTGCTGGGAGACCCCAGGGCAGGGACCTCTCCCTGACCTCCCCAGCGTTAAACCTTTCTCTTTCCTGCAGAGCTGATGGGGAGCAGCCCCAGTTCTCTCCATGCCACCTGCAGGGAACAGCCTTTCCCAAGCCCCTGGATGTCACAGGGCAGTCCCTGAGCTCCACCGTGGCAGGACAAGCTGAGCATCCTTCCCACATGGGATTGCAGCCCTCAGGGACAGCCCAGGACCCCCTTCCTCCCCTCCACAGACAGCTGGGTCTTGCCATGACCCTGCTAATGAACCTCAGCAGGCAGCTGGTGGGGCAGGTGCTCCGTTCCCAGAGCACTCCCCTCATGCCAGCCAGGAATTTTCTCTCTGCAGCCACCAAACTTCCAGGGTCTCTGCACCAGAAGGGCTGATTGCCCGGAGGCTGTGAGCCCCCTCCTCCCCTGCCCTGTGCTTCCACCAGCTGCTCCTGCAAGGTTTCTTTCTAGAGGAAAACCAAGCAAATTTCCCAGAGGAATCTTCTCCCAAAGCCAGCTCTCACAGAAAGTGGTTTTAATCCAAGAGCAGTCTCTTTCCCAGATAAAGAGCCCTACAAAAAGCCTTCCACGTGCCCAGGGTCCAAAGGAGGCCCTCTGTGTGCTCCCCCAGACCCACACCCAACTCACCTCCCTCTTCCCAGCACGGAGCAAAGGGAACCACAACCTGCATCCCTCTCCATGGCCACCTCCAGCCTGGAGTTCACAGACACCATGCTTGGGAAAGGAGCAGCCTGAGCAATTATTTGCTTAAAGACAAAGCCGTGGTGTTCTCTTTTCCACGTGGGGATCCTGCGTGGCTCCGTGAGCCCCCTGGCACCGGCAGCCCACGTGCTGCGCGTTGCAGCAGGGAATTGCAGCTGGATCCTGGGAATAATCTGCAACCGAGACGTTGTCTGCTGCAATGTCCTGCAGAGCTTGGGCGTAAGCCCTGCTGATGGCAGGCAGCACTGCCTGGTACTCCCTGGATGCCACATCCAGAGGCTCCTGCTCCTGGATGTCACTGTCCAGGTTGAAAACGAGGGGTGGTTGGTGCCACTCCGCCGGCCCAGTGCTGCCATCACAGGCCAAGGCCCCTCCTAGGGAGGAAATGGGAGAAAAACCCTGGAGTCACAGAGGTCCAGGGATCACCTGGGTATTCCTCACCCACCCACGACGGCCCATTCCCACCCCATCCCAGCTCTTATTCCAAGGGCGTTTCTGAAACCAACCCCAGGCTGCAGCACCATCCTGCAGACACAGGTAGGCACATCCTCGGGTCTGCTCTTGGCTGAATTAACCCGAGTTGGTTTTCACCTGCATCTGCAGGGATCTAAGAATTCCAGAAGTCTCTTCCTAGACTTTACAACCTCTGGCAGGGACGCGCTACCTGTGGTGTAAAACGCCTTGTACTGAGCCAGCCGCAGCGCCTCGATCTCGCCGACCTTCCCGGCTGCGCCGCTGTTGGGGTGGAGCAGAACCTGCAGGAAGGACAGAGCAATTAATTCCTGTCTGCCCATGGCAGGGCAAACCTGCTCCATGAAATCCACTCCCTCCCCAGACGAGCCACATCCCACCCCTGGAACACATTCCCAGATGTTATTCAGGCCCTGGACTCTGAGCAGCCAGCAGAAGTGTGATTGCTGAAGGGTGGGATGATGGCAAAAGGGCCCCAGGAAACACCAGCATCTCCCTTGGACTTTCCTGGCCCCGCAGGACCCTCCGAATTTACCTCCCAGTTCTATGGCAAGAAAGGGATCACAAAGGCTCTGGGGCTTTCAGCAGAGCAGGGCAGACTATCATAAAATCACCGAATGCTTTGGGTTGGAAGGGACCTCAAAGATCATCTAGTTCAATCCCCTGCCATGGGCAGGGACACCTTCCACTATCCCAGGTTGCTCCAAGCTCCATCCAACCTGGCCTTGGACACTTCCAGGTATGGGACAGCCACAGCTTCTTGGGATAACCTGTGCCAGGGCCTTCCCACCCTTAAAATTAAGAATTTCTTCTTAAGAGCCAATCTATATCTCCCGTCTTTTACTCTAAAACCATTCCCCCTTGTCCTGTCACTAAATGCCTGTGTAGTATTTGGGAGCCGGGGTTGTCTCAGGTGCTCTGTGTCACCCAGCACCTCCCTGGGAGCTCACAGCTCAGCCAGCAGTGGGGATATCCAAGGGAGCCGAGCCCCAGGCTGGAGCCAGCAGCCAGCCACGAGCCGAGGGTGAGCTCATGCGAGGCAGAGGGGAAGGTGAGGTGCTGGAACATCACTCCCACATCCCTCCCGTCCCTCTGACTCACCCCGCTGTGCGAGGGCTCCCTTCCCTGACAACGGCCAGGGAACGGGGTGAGCAGCAAGGGAAGGAGGGAAGGGTGGGTCGAATCTCTCCCTTTTGGTATTTAGGACACTTGATCCACACAGGACGGCTGCTCTGGCACTGGGCAGTGAGGAGACAAGTGAGCTGGACACTCCAGCGGCTCCTCTCCGATAACATCTGCCGCGGAGCCAATGCCTTCGCTGAGGGATGAGTCACTTGAGGTTTCCTCCCTGGGATTTGAGTTTAAAAGTGATTCAAGAAATTTCCACTGTGCTAAAAATTAGAAACATCTGCTGGAGTTGTAGGCAGCTGCAGTGCCAAGTTTAGTAACAGCGCTCACAGCTGATGAGCGCAGCAGTGCCCGAGCAGGTGCCCGGCACGGAGCCCTGCCCCACAGGCAGCATTCCAGGTGCCCTGGGCACCCCGAGATGTCCATCCCACACTGCCTGGCAGAGCATTCCAGGGATCCCAGGCACCCAGAGGTGTCCATCCCATGCTGCCTGGTCTGGTTGTAGCCACTATCTCGTAGGACCGGTTGGAACCTTATCCAAGAAATTCCAGGATTCAGGGTAGGGGGTGATTTCCAAATACTCTCTCTTATTCCCCTTTGTTGTAAGGTAAATTATTTGTTTAAAAATCACCTTTTGGAATTTGGTTGGATCTTTATGTTTTTGGGGAAAAATAAGAAGGGTGTGAAGTGGAAGAGGCGGTGCAGGGTGAGCCTGGTGCAAGGAGAAAGCTCTGCTGCAGAGTCCCCTTCTGCTGACACTCCTCGGGCAGGATAAAAGAGCTCCAAAGCAGGAATCAGCAAATATTCAAGGCCCTGTGAAGCCAAGGGATCAGGAACTGAACCAATTCATCTGCCTCCAGCCTTAAAGCTTTGCCTACACCTTTAACAGCACAGCTGGGATGCTGCCAAGGGCACTCAAGCCTCCCTTCCTACCAACAACCACGTTCCTAAACCTCTTAAAACCCCACACTTAGAAAATCTGTTATAATTTACTGCATAATTAAGGAGCTTGTTTTCAGTCAAGAAACATTCCCAGATCTGGAACTCTTCCATTAATCCATGGCTATTATTTTAATAAATAAAAAATAGGGAAGGGGGGAGTGGGGAAAAGCCTCTTCTCCCCTGAAAATTCATTGCTTGAACTTGGTGCTCCAGGCTATTCACATTCAGCTGATGGACAGAGGGATTTACTGCCCCTGGTACCCTCGGTGCTCCTTGGAGGATGTGGTTTATTTTTCCTGCCAACAGCCCTCGCTCTCAGCAGGACCTTGGTGTCACCCCAGCCCCGTTCCCGGCTGTGCCAGTGCCCAGCACAGGCTGGGACACTGGGACACTGTCACCCGGGCAGCCCACACTGGGAGCTCCAGCGACCCCAATTAGGAAAGTGTGGAAATTGGGCATTGGAGTGAGCGAGGGAGCTGCTTTCAGGAGGATTTGTGTCGAGGGAAACCCTGCCCGGGGGTCACTATCGGCCGCTCGCAGGCGGGGGGTGAGAGGCGCGGAGCCAGGAGGGGAGGGAGCAGGGACACGGCTGCTCCCCATCACCCCACGGGGCTGTGGGTCCCTTTGCAGGTCACCCCATCCCCTGGCAGTGTGATCCCACCCCCTGGGGGCAATTCCACACAGGAATGGCTGCACCCTGACACCCAGCAAACCATCGCTGCCTGCAAACCATCGTTTCCAAAAAAACACCACTCTCAGCAAACCATCGCTCCCAGCAAACCATTATCCCAGCAAATCACTGCTCCCAGCAAACCATCATTCCCAGTAAACCGTTATCCCAGCAAACCATTGCTCCAGCAGCCCCCAGTGCCCAGCTCCCAGCACTGCCCGTGCAGAGCAGGGTTAATCCCGAGCAGCAGAGCAGAGCGGGGCGTGCTGGCCACATCCCATCCCCTTCCCTGCTCCATCTCCCAGATCAGCAGAGGGTTCCATAAATACAAAGCAAATACCAAACCCCTGATGGACACCGAAAGCAAATCCAACATCCCGCTGGGAGCTGGCTCGCGGTGCTTGCAGGAGGGTGTACTTAAAAAGCAAAATCAGGATTTATCCATGGGACTGCTATTAAAGCCACTTTTCCTTTTTTTTGTTGGTTCTGCAAAAATCTCGTGCAACTCCAAGACAAACGTGTGGCCATCCTGCTTGTCCTGCAAACTGTGGTTTTTTGGGGTGAAAGGAGCTGCCAGCTTGGGCAGAGCTGCGGGATGTGGGGTGGGCTGTCCCACTGGAACGTTGTCACCTTGGAGCTGGGATAAGGAGGGGTTTGTTATGTCTTGATCTGGTGCAATAAATAAACGGGTACAAGCAGGTTTGAAGCCCTGGGAGCTCCCCTTCCCCTCACTGATGCACCTTTTGGGATCAGAAAGATGCTGTGCTGGGCACTGCAGGCTCCCACAAGCCTGAGCATCCCTGGGCTGGTGTCCCTGGGATCACACACACAGCTCTGAGGCACACAGGAAGGTGCCAAGCTGCAGGCACAGGCATTTCCACCTCTAATCCCAGCTTTGTGAATGAAGCACAAAACAATCTTCATTAACCCAAAGCCCTTTCACCTGATACCCCAAGCCCAGCCTGGTACAGCACCCGGCCATCTCCAGCTGCCCTCCTCCTCCAGGCCAGGGGCTGACGCTGCCGTGGATCTGCACAATCCCAGTCTGAGCCTTTTTCCACCCCCCACTTACCTGTTTTAGCTCAGGCACCTGCTGTCAGGAGGGGGGTGGCGGGGGGGGTGGCTCTGCCTTACCTTGTGGCCCACATCCGACCAGCCAAAGAGAACTGGGGACACATCCAAGCCATCGAAGCGCCTGTTCGGGGGCAGCGCCACCCCAGCCAGGGCCACCAGCGTGGGGAAGATGTCCAGGATGCTGGGGAAAGAGGGGACAGTCATCAGAGCAAGGAGCGAGGATCCCTGGAGGGTCTCCCGAGCCTCACCTGCGCCACACATCCCTCACAAGAGAGCTCCCAACAGCTGAAAAGGCTGAACCCACCCTGGCCCTGGCAAGCCCCGGCTTCACACCCCTCCCGCCCCCGGCCAGCTGCTCGGATTCAGTCAGGATGTGCCTCTCCCTGGGGCAGGGGCACGGGGGAGCAGGGCAGCCCCTCCCACCCTCCTGAACCCCTGGACACCAGGATGGCAGCAGGTCAGTCACCCTGTGCAGAAAGTGCCAGCACAGGGGTTCCCAGGCCAGTGCCAGCAGCTCCCGGCGCCCCAGGAAATGCCGTGTGGCTGTTGCAGGGCACAGCACGAGCAGCCAGGACGGAGCAGGAGAGCCCCGTCAGCCTTCCCAGTGCCAGCCCCGGCCTGGGCACAGCCTCAGCCACAACAGAGCGCCCAGGACTCACCTCGGTCCTTCCCAGAGCAGAGGGACACAGGGAAGGGGCAGGTGACCCAAAGTCCCTCTGGCTCCTGGGGACGCAGAGAGGGACAGTCCCTGCTTTCCCAGCTGCTGCCTGTGCCCCGGGACCCTGGCTGTCCCCAGCACACCCTGCCGGTGTGAAGGAGCTGCAGATGGGGTGGGAGGGGGATCACCCAGCCCTGCTCCCAGCCCTTCGCAGCCTGGGCACAGGCTCCCCCTCCTCCTTGTGTCCCAGGGGGGTCCAGACTCGACTCCAGCGGGATGGGAACGTCCTGCTCGCAGCCCCCATGCCCAATCCTCATCCTCCACGTCCCGTGGGGCACCAGCTTCTGTCTCCCCCGTGCCACCAACAGCATCCCTCCCTCGCAGATGCAGTCACAAGGTGACCCCACACCTCTAAAAGAAACCACCCACACCAGGATGTCCCATGGCCCCAGAGGACAGCGGGACATCAGCGCGGCCAAGTGACACATCACAGCACTGCCCTCGGGGACCAAGCTGTGGCACAGGAGCTGACAGCTGGCAGTGCTTCGAGGACTCAGCCCACACCCCTCTGGCTCTAAAAGCCCATGCCAGCAGCTCAGAGGGCCACTGTGACCTTGTGACCATGGTTCTGACACCACCACGATCCGGGCCCTTCGTGTCTCCTGCCCAGAGCGTGGTGGCAGCTGCGTGAGCAGAAAGAGGAAAGAGCCCCGGGCTTAACAGCCCCAGGTTCTCCCACTGAACGAGTTTTAATTTAGCTGCTAAGAGACAGAGAGAACAAATAAGAACAAACACTGCTGCGAGCCCCGGCTGGCGCTCACCGAGACGGCCCCCATGGCCAGGCCAGCCGGGAGGCGCCCAAAAAAATCCTGGCTCTGCACTGCAATGCCTTGCTGGGGGCAGAGCAGGTCCCCCCAAAACAGCAGCTCACCTGGGCAGCCTGCCCCTGGTCCTATAGGTGCCCAGCACCCCCAGGATCCAGCTCCCATCTCAATGCATGTGGGTGGGACCTCTGGAAAGCAACACTGGGCTGGGAGAACCACATGACTGGGGGCAGAGTGTTTGAAGATTCCCTCAGCCATAGGCAGGTGTAACCCATGGAAAAAGGCATGAAAAATAGGATTTTGGTCGAAGTTGGCATCAAAGCAAAGGCCCTGCCAGCGGGCCCTCCCATCCTGGGAGCCAAGCTGGGGCAAGCCATGCTTCAGGGAAAGGGAAAGCCACGCTGCCAACCCCTGCCCTGGCCAAGAGAGATTTAACACATAAAGCCACTCCAGCATCCTGCTGCTGCCTGAACACCAAGGGCAAAGGGCCTGGCAGTGCCCAGGGACAGCAGCTCCCTGCCTGTGGGGCAATGGGCATCCTGATCCCCTGGGCAGGACGTGGTGGGAGCACTGCCCTGCCGTGGTGCTGAGCATCCTGGCACCCCGGGCGTGATGTGGCACAGAACCCTGCCCTGCCTGGCGATGGCAGGGGGCAGGCAGCTGCAGGCAGCTGCAGCAGCTCTCCCCACACCCCACCAGCTCAGCCAACCTGCCCAGCCCCACGCTGCCAGCACAGCCAGGATGGTGCAATCTCCTCCTTCACCACCCTCCTGACCTACTTCTTCCATGCCCTACTTCGGGTTGGGGCAGGGAAGGGCAGGAGCACAGTGGGTGGCTCTGACAATTAAAGATAATTAAGAAAAGCAGACAAGGCAGTTTTGTGCAGAGCCCAGCGTGCAGGTGCTGGTCTGTGGCGAGGCATCAGCGTTTCTGTGCTGGCTCCAGCTCCCGGCCCCCGGGCACGCTCACCCTCACTCACCCTGCGCTCCCTGGCCGGGCAGGACACGGAGCCACGAGGTCCTGAGCAGCTCCTGCAGCCTCTGTGCCCGAGCCCGGTGTTTCCACAGCCCCAGGGGAAGAGGAGATTCATGCAGATGGATAAGGCCTTCCCCTGCCCAGCCCTGGCTCTTCCCGGGGATCCCACCAGGCTGAGGTCCCTCTGGGAGGGCACAGGGCTCCCAGCCTCTCCTGCACACACATTTCATTCCCTCCCCAGCTTCTCGGTCTTCTCCATCAACTGGGGGGATTTCAATGACTCTGTTGCACATGCTTGTCTTTGGGGGCTGTCCCCGAGGGTGACAGAGGCACAGAGAAAAGCCACCTGGCCCATGAGCACCTCCATGTCCCTCCACATTCCCTGTCCCGCCTCAGGCCATGGCTGGGACCACAGCAGTGACACTTTCCTGAGCACAACCCATTGCTCACACTCCCCAGGTTGGTTCTGTGCTGCCTCCCAAAGAGGGGGTGCCCCTTCCTGATGCCAGACCATCACCCTGCACAGCTGGGCATGGCCCCATGGCAGTGCCAGGCTCAGCTGTGGGGGACACCAGATGCACTGTGACTCCTGGGGAGCTACGGAGCCACTTTCCAAGCACATGGAGTGCTGCACCTGCCTCTGCTGGATTTCTAGATTTCCAGCTGTCCAACCTGCCAGACTGGAGCTGGGAAATGCAGGAGATAAGGTCTTTGAGGAGATAATCAGAATTCCTGGGCTTGGAGGCAGGGACAGGGGACTGGGATGGGATGGGATGGGATGGGATGGGATGGGATGGGATGGGATGGGATGGGATAGGATGGGCACTGATCCTGCACATGCTGCCCCAGCTGCCTGAGTGGGCAGGGGCTGGCAGCTCTGTCCTATGGCCCACGGAGGACAAGGAATTTGGAGGTGAAACCATGGGGTGCTACGTGCTCCCCATCCCCTCCACCAGACACCAGTGACTCAGCTTATGGCTCAAACCTTCTCTTGCCAGCAAAAATCCAGCTCCCAGAGCTGCCCTCAGGCCATGGAACGAGTGAGTATCTCCAGCTTATCTTAGAAACACCCAACACTGCCCCAGGGCCCACCAGTCAGGGCCTGCCTCCAGCAGCTGGGACCTTCTTTCCCAACACCCAGCAACCCCCCAGCCCCACCACCCTGTGTGCTTCAAGGATGAAAGGGGACAGGACAATCCCAATGCTCAGTAACCTCCAAACCCCACCAGCCTGGCCCCCAGCGCCATGGGGATCCATCAGGGAAGAGAGGGGACAGGACAATCCCAATGCTCAGTAACCTCCAAACCCCACCAGCCTGGCCCCCAGCGCCGTGGGGATCCATCAGGGAAGAGCGAGGACATTCCCCCCACACTGCCCCGGGCTGTGCCCCACAGCTGCGGCCAAGGAGGGCTGTAAGGAGAGGTGCAGGTTCCACATGAAGGGGAGCAAGTGCTGCAGGGAGAGGGGCAATACAGCCCCTCCCCGGCGAGGCGAGGCGCGGGGGCAGCAGCCCTTGTCCTCGCTGCCGCCGGATCCCGGCCCGGCCGCATCCTGCAGGCATTGCCAGCGGCATCTCTCCTCGCAACCGCACCCTCCTCCACATAAAGCCATTCACAGACCACAAAGCCTGAGCCTGCTCCTTGGTGGGGAGAGAGAACATCGTCATCTTTTAATTATCGGCAGGCCCTTGGCCACCGCGGCCAGGAGCACACGGAGCCCGGTGGCTGCGAGCGCCAACCCTCCAGCCTCACAAAAAGCCCTTTCAGCTCCTCTCAGCTGAAGCATTAAGTCTTGGGAGAGGACAAAAGTACAGTCTGGCACAAGGCAGGGAGTAACCAGCACAGGCAGCTGTTGTTGCCAAAATCCAGGTGATGACCTGGGCCGCAGTGTGGGGATGGGGAGTCCTTCCAAATGGGGCCACCCTGCTCCTCGAGGGGCTCTTACCTGAGCAGAGCCTGGCTCGTCCTCCTGGCAGGGACACGGCCAGGCCAGTACACCAGGGCTGGCACCCTGTGCCCTCCTTCCCAGGTGGTTTGCTTCGCCGAGCTCCCACCTGCAGGAGAACAGGGCAGCGCTCAGCATCCTGCTGATACTGGAAAACCTCCTGAGCCCGGAGTTTCCCTGGGAAAGGAAGCGTTCAGAGGCAGAGACGGTGTAAATTACCCCAAAGGAGAACGGTTTCACTGGGCCAGGGAAGGGAGAACTACTACAGGAGTTTTTCAAAGGGAAAGGGAAGAGAAAGGGGTCTCAGCTGGGCACTGGTTTGTGTTTCTCTGCTCCAGTGAGTGATGAGAAACGCAGCAGCTGCCAGAGCCATTGCATTTCCATCCACTTTTGATGCCAGGTGAGAGAATGGAGCAGGCAGGAAATGTAGGAATTTATTCCAGGGGCTTCTGCCCTCTGCAGGGCTCAGCACCAACAGCCCCCCCCACCTGCTGGAAACCTGCCTCATTAAAAATACCATCCTGCTAATGACCCTCCTGCCAGTTAATGAACTTGATCCATCCTTTCCCTGACAGCACCCAAAGAACGCCTGCTCTGCCCTTGGATTTGAGATGCACAGGGAAGCTGCCCAGTCCCTCCAGCACCTAGAGTGCTGAGCACCGAAACTGGGGTGCTGAGCCCCAAAATGGGAGCACCAAGCATCAAAAGGGCTGGAAGGGTGTTGTAGAGCCTCTGCCTTGGCTGCAGCCCAAAGGGGCCCAGGCAGCTGGAGGGGGAAGGGGCTGGGAATGGGGCAAAGAGAAAATCCCAACCCGATTCACCGAGCAAACTTCCCAGGAGCTGCCTTTGTGCGCTGCCTTTCAGTGTGCACATGGCAACGGAGCTCGCCCCGAGCCATTTCCTCCGGGCACAGCCAAGAGTCCCTGCGCTGTCCCAGCCCTGCCCGGCCTCTCCAGAGTCACTGCCTGATGCCACGGGCTGATCCATGCCCCCAAACCACGCTGCCGTGCCCGCAAGGACACGAATGGCACGGGCGCCACAGCACTAGCCCAGGGAAAAGGCTTCTGACGCTGGCACGGACTGAGCACATCCCCGATCTCTCCCACCAAACTTCTGGTGTTTCCCCCCTGCCCTCAGACACCCCAGGAAACCACAGCAATTACAGCAATTAATATCAATCCCCATCTCTGCACATATATTAAAACACTCATCCTCCTGGATACATTTCCAGGGTTTTTCCATGCGTGGTCAGGGGTCTCTGGAAGGACATCAGACGGATATTTCCTGACCAAGCCACCCCAGCACCTCTGGCTGGTCAGGTCAGAGCAGCCTGGGAATGAGGTCACATTAACACTTTGGGAAGTAAGCAGGGCTGAAACACCCAAACCCGACCAGGGAATTTTCTCCAGAGTGGGGATGATGCAGCCCTGCTGCTGTGGGGACTTTCCAGGCTTCCCAGGAAAGCTGAACTGTGCATTCCCGTGGTGGGATGAAAACCTTGGTCCCACCACACACACAGCAGGTCCTCAGCACAGGGACACCAGGTCTGGAACTTCTCCAACCTGCCTCAAAACATGCCCAGCATCACATCCCCAAAATGTTTCTCTCTCTCCCAGTATCCCTCCCTTGCTGGACTCTTGACCCCGAGGTCGGAGACGAGTCTTTAGGGTGGGCTGGGGGCTGTGGGAAGCACAGAGAAAGGGGTGGGCACACATGGATATGCTGCTCTCTCCCAACTCCAGTGACCACCTGAAATCAGTGGAAAACATCCCTGGAATTTAGGGTTGGACCCTTAAAGGAAAGATGGAGCTACAGGAAACATATAGAAACATGTAGAAACATATAGAAACATGCAGAACCATATAGAAACATGTAGAAACATATAGAAACATGCAGAAACGTGCAGAAACATGTAGGAACTTGTAGGAATATATAGGAAAGCATAGGAACATAGAAACAAATAGAAATATACAGTGACATATAGAGACATATGGAAACATATGGAAATAAATAGAGCGGGGAGCAGTCTCTCTTCCCCTGCCCTCCCACTCCCCGGGGGCTTTTCCCTGGCAGGGAACCATCCCCCCGGGCTGGGGAGGCCGAGCATCCCACCCCCGGCAGCCCCGGGCGGTGTGGGCAGTGCCAGCCCAGCCGGCAGCAGCCCGGGCCGGCTTTCCAAACATCCGTGCAGCCAGCAGCCGAGGGATTTCCGAAGTCACCCTCGCAGCCAGTGTTTACAGCCAGCTCGGAGCGCTCTGCCAGCCCGCCCTCCTCCCCAGCCTCCACCGCAGGCGGGATCCGGGTGTTTTGCAGGGCGGCGAGGGGCTGGAAAGGGGCCGTGTTTTGCTCGCCCTGTTCCCGAACGCCGCAGTTTCTGTACCATCTGCTCGGGCTTGTGACCGTGGCTTGCTCAAGAGCAACAACCCGGGGCCGTCAGAGGGGTTTGTTTACTAGAAAATTAAGGTTACGATTCCATCCCGGGGCCAGGAGAAGGAAGGGCTCTGGGAAGGGGAGAGAGCCAGCGCAGCTTGCCCAGGGAAGCGGTCGGGGTCCCGTGGCCCGGGTGTCAGGAAGCGGAGGAGGAAGCCCCTCGCTGCTGACCCCGGGCACGGGGAGCCGAGCCTGGCACCTTAGCGCCGCGTAATACAAGCAGAAGTGGGAAACGCCTGACTCATGAATGTTTCTGGCTGCCCCGGCCGAAATAAAACCCACCAAGCAGATGGCTTGGCCGGAAAAGGAGGAAAGAGTAAAAAAANAAAAAAAAAAAAAAACACAAACAAAAAAAACCCCAACAAAACGGTGGAGAGAAAGAAAAGCAAAGTGCCGGGGTGCGGGGAGGGTGCTCTGCTCCAGTGGGATGGGCTGTGAGACCCTGATGGGGCAGATAGCAACATCCCATCTCCAAACCAGCACACTCACCCCAAGCTCCGGGGTAATGGGGACCCCAACCCACTCCCCGCAGCAGTTTTGGGGGAAACTTGACTCTTTGGAAGAAAAAAATAGTGCTGGGGTGTGCTGAAGCCCAGGGCAGCAGGCAGGGAAAGGCTGGGGGTGGGGTGCTGCCCGTGTCCCCTCGATGGGCAGTGAAGGGCTTTGTGGAGCAGCCCCTCCTGTGGGGACTGGGACCCCCCCACGCTGCCAGGTTACCTCGCTGCCTCTGCCAGGCACCCACGAATGGCCCTAGGCGTCCTGCCAGCTCACACTTCTGTGCCCAGGGGCCATTGTCACCTGCAAGAGAAAGAAACGTCCCCATGAGAGACATCAGGACCACAGGGGACACCTCCACAATGAGGAGAGAGGGGTAGGCAAGGACAAGTGACCCTTCCATCCCTCTTTGCCACCCGTGTGATGCCTCCCCGCACGAGCAAGAGCAGCGGGTTGATGGATTTTGGTTTTTAGCAGTTTGTTTGCAGGGGCTGAGTGCAGGGGAGGGGCTGGAGCGAAGCCAGGTCAGGGCAGGGGGGGCACGGTGCCACCAGCTTTGGGCGCTAATGAGCAGCCGAGCGGTTCCTGTCATCAGGAGCAAGACGTCCTCATTAGGGAGGCTGCTCAGCGACAGAGAGCGGATTTGGGCTTCTTAACGAACCAGGATTTGTGGTTTAATTAGTCGCGGCCCCGCAGCCGGAGGGGGTGGCAGGGTGGGCACCCAGCTGAGTGGCCACAGCAGCCTGGGATCCCCGTCCCCACGCTGGGACCACTCCCCAGCCAACAGAGCAACGGGAGCAACGAGGGCAGGGGACATCGAGGGCAGGGGACAAGCACAAGGTTCTGCCCCCCGCTCCAGGTGCAGCCCCCAGTGTCACCCGCAGCCCGTTTTCCTGCTGTACCTGTGAACCACAGGAGGGTGCTGCCCTTCCCGAGGCTGTCAGCGACCTCCTTTATCCGTCCCACCAGCGCATCCATCTCGCCCAGGGAGGCTCCGTAGATGCCCCTGCCCGGAGCGGGGGGCGGCGGGGGGGTCAGCGGGACGTGCATATGGGCCAGGGCCAGGTACAGGAAGAAGGGACGTCCGCTGTCACTGCACAGGGGACAGCGGGAGAGTGTTCAGCCTCCAGGGAAAGGCAGTGGCAGGAGGTCATTGGGGTGGTGGCACTGCTGAGCCTGGGGACACAAACCAGTGGCCCTTCCACCCCTGCCCCTGCTGCAGCTCCCTGGTGGGAAACACTCCACGTGCATCACCCAGCTGCAAATCCTGCAGGCACCCGTCTCCTTACAGGGAGGAAGCTTGGCTGAGCTGAGCCACTTCTCCCCTGCTCCTGCTTAAACCTCTCCCCATCGTCCCCCTGTTGTCAACTGTCCCCCGTCTGGGATGGATTTGCCCCTTCCTCCATCCCCAAACACCCCACGACGGCGCACGCACACTCCTCCCTCCCCTCTCTCAGGGGGCCCATTTCGGCCCTTTGTCCCCCTCCCCAGCAAGTGCCCGGCCCCGCAGGTGCTGTGGCCGAGGATGTGCCACCCACAGCGGCCCGGGCTCGGCCTGGCAGCGCCACCAGCCCGGCGCAGCGCTGCCCCGCCGCCTGCTCGCTCCTAAATCATCCCAGGACACGTCCTGTTTGCTTGTTTACAGCTATATTTATCTGCTCCAAGGAGGCCTGCTCTTCCTCAGGGACCTCCGAGGGGAAGGGTGGGATGGCCGGCGGCGGGGAGGGGCCGGATCCCGGGACGCGTCCCAGCCGGCGCACGCGCCCGGCTCCGGCCGCCGCACCGCTGCCCCCTGGAAGCTCTCGGGGCCTTCCAAAGTGCGCTTCGGCACTTCCTTCCTCTGCCCGTCACCCACCTGGCGTGGAAAATGAGTAAACCCCGTCCTGCCCGGAGCTGCTGCACCCCCCCACGGCGTCCCCCTGGCACCCTGCCCGTCCCTGCGGGACACGGGGGGTCAGGAGAGCTCTCGTGCCCCTTGAAAACCGCCACTGTGAGACCTCTTCCCATGGGATGCCAGTGCCCCTGGAGCAGGGAAAGCTGCTCCCCCTGGCTTGCATCCCACCTGGGAGCACCACTCCAGCATCCAGATGGACTCGTGGCTGTGATGCTCAGCTGAACATCCCTCTCATTTGCCACACGGACACCTCGGAATTGTCCTGAAGATCGAGCAAACGTTTAATCAATAACTGAAGACGAGAGTCCCTGACTTTTGCTCCCACGCTCGCTTGTGCTCGAGCAGTGCCACGTCTCACTGTCACAAATTGCTCAACCTTGACTGGTTAAAAAAACACCGAGATGGCAAATCCGGTGTTCTTTTGTTGCCCTGTAATGAATGAGTCAGGCAGGGGAAAACTGGAATAAGCCATCAAAGGGAAGGGAAGAAAAGGCAGGCACCTGCTTAATCCTGTTCTCCGTGAACGCAGATAACCCCAAAACACTTCTGTGAGTTTAAAGGTTTTTCCTATTAACCCGGAGCTTGCACACTTGGTTTCATAACCACAGAACATCCTGGCAGCCCGGAGGGCCAGGGGTTTGGCAGGAGAAGGGGTTGCTGCTGCCCCACAGCCCAGAGCCTGGCCAAGCTACCACGGCCAATCCTTGGTACCCAAAGGGATAAACTTTTGGTTACACAGGTTTTATGCAACGAAGCAGCACCCAGGTTTATCAAGAGCCATTTCCCCAGGTGCTGCTCCCTGCCCAGGCCTTCATTCACCTCTGTTACACAAACCTTACCCCAAGGAGCCGCCTTCCCCCGCCTGCGTTATCCCGGGACGCAGGCAGGGGATGGGCTCAGACAGGGCTGCCCGGCAGCGCTTCCTCTCCTCACTCTGCAGGGAGGCATTTTGCAAAGTCACAGCTCGTAATCCGCCAATAATGGGGATTAAAATTACACAAGCCGTCAGCAGGGCTCGGGGGCGTCACTCGGAGGAGCCACTTTGTCACTTTGCTCCCCGGGAACAAACACACCCGGGCACCTCCCGTGCCGTGAGGCTGGGGGAGGCAGATCCTGAAGCCCAGCGATCTCGGAGTGCTTTATCCTCAAAATGGATCCAATCTCACACACGGGGCGTGTTCAAACACCTCTGGGTGCTGTTCTGGTCCCACCCTGAGCGCCATTCAGTGCCTGTTTACAATTCCTGCCAGCACTTCACACCCATGGAGGCACCTCCAGCACCCCATTGCCACCCCATCCACAGGGACTGGGGGGATGGACAGACCGATGGCAGCGTTTCCCTCCCCCTCATCCCCACTAGCCTTGACATCTCGCATATTGCCACCAGGAAAGAGGCACAGCCCCACTCAAAGGCTTTGACTTTCCTCAAAAATGATGGTTTTAAAAACACAAGACCCCTTTAGGAAACACCAGAAGCGCCTCCAGTGCCTCCTCCACCAGGAAGCCAAGCCATGGACACCCCAAATCTGAACCACGGGGCAACACCCGTCTCCCCTGGCATTACACCAGCACGATGCAAAGGAGTCCTGCAGTGACCCAGGAGCTCTCCTAGCTAAGGGGACAGACAGGGGACAGCGGGTGGCCCTCACCTGGCCCTCTGGATGAACCGCGCCGCCTCCTCCGCGTAGCGCCTGGCCAGGCTGCCGAGCTCCACGGGCTGCTGGACGATGGTGTCGTTCTCAAAGAGAGGCAGGGCAACCTCTGTGTAACAGTCCTTCCTCGCCACCCTGCTGGGAAGAGCCACCCCAGGCTTGCCACTGGAGCAGGCATGGAGCCTGGCTGTTCTCCTGGCTTCCAGAACGCCGAGGAAAGGAGAATAAAGGGAGCGATGCCAATGTCCCCATGGCAAGGGGTGCTCCCAGCCCGCACCCTGCAGGGGGAAACTGGGTGCACAGAGCGTGAGGGGAGGTGACCACAGCCGAGGGCAGCCCTCAGGGCTGGGGACACTGCTGCAAACGCCCACCTCCCCGTGCCAGCACTGGGACCCCCGTGCCCCGTACCTGGCAGCGGTGCCGTGCTGCGGGCAGGGCGGGCAGGGCGGCAGGTTGTAGCCAGGGGTGTCCGTGCAGCCCATGTCGTGGCTGTAGGGGATCCCAAAGTAGTAGTCGAAGCCTGAGAGGCAAGCGAGGGGGTCAGCAGGGTCAAGGTGGCCCCAGGGCCCTCAGCCCGTCCCCGCTGGCACAGCCCTTACCACGGGAGTTGGGGTGATGGTGGCCGTGGTGTCCCAGGTGCCACTTGCCTGTGTGGAAGCCACAGAACATCATTTCAGAGGTGACACAGCTCTGGCCACCAGCAGCCCTCACCCACGAGGTGCCCGCAGCGCTGGGGGCTTTAATCAAGCTGCAAGAAAGGCTCCTTGTTTGTGCTGGCCATGGTTCCAGAATGCCGTCTATTTTTGCAGAAAACCCAGAAAAAATGCATAAGGTATCTCATGCCTGTGCAAAGCGACTGTTTCCAGCCTTAAAAGGCTCTTTCATGTGTTTGTGTTCTGAGCAGACAGCTTCCTAACCCCTCCCTAACAGCCGGCTTCATCCTCTGACCTCCAGCACACGCTTGCTCCCACCAAATGCGCCGATCCAAGAGGGAGAACTGCAAAAACTGGGGGGGAATGGAGAAACAGAGGGATTTTCTGACAGCACAATGGGCACAACAGCAGGAGCTGCAGCTGCAAAGGGCTTGTGCTGGCTGAGGGGGACCCACAGTGACAGGAGAGTGCCCAAAGCCACGGGGCCAGTGGCACTGCCCCTGGTGCGGGATGCAGGATGGCAGCCCTGTTTGCTAAGGAACACCCAGCACATTCCTCGTGAGGTAAAGCAATGAGAGATTAAATGGAGAAGTCCAGATTTCTGGCAGCACCATTGAGAAGGAAGATTTTAAGCTTGGCATTGCAAAATCCAAGGGGGATGTGTGAAATCTCTCTCACGTGATCCTTTAGATTTTCCTTTCGCTGCCAGCGTTTCACCCAAGTACCTCCTCTGCACGGGCATCTTTGTCACCCGCTGCCACCACCCCGGCTGCCCCCTGGCACTCTGGGCATTACCTACAGCCCCTGTGCTGTACCCAGCCTCCCGCAGGACCTCGGCCAGGGTGGTCTCGTTGAGGGGGAGGCCCCCGAGCGAGGCGATGGCGAAGTTGTGGGTGACCCCGTTGCGCACCCCCAGGCGCCCCGTGAGCAGCGAGGCGCGGGACGGGGAACACGTGGACGCAGCTGAGTGGAAATCCACGAACCTGCAAAATGAAAAGATCCTTCAACTCACAAGACCCCGTGTGCTCTAACGCTGCCCTGTCCCTCCCTGCTCCCCTGCACACTCCCCCTTTTGCTCTGGGGATGAGGGTGGGGAGTGGGAGATGAAGGTTCAAGCAGGGATGGATGGTCTTGCACCCCAAGGTACCAGGCTTTGGCTGCCCTTCCCATGCACCCAAACCCACACCAGTGAAATCCCTTCACCTGCCAGTCCCGCAGGGCTGCATTCCCCTGTGCTGCAGGGCAGAGCAGCCAGGGATGCTGGGTGAGGGCAGGGAAGGGGGTCAGACATTACCTCGTTCCTTCGGCAGCCAACTGATCCAAATGCGGGGTCTCCTTCGTCTCTGCCCAGTTGGCACCCAGATCCCCCCAGCCCATGTCATCGGCCAGGATGACGATGAAGTTGGGCTGCCTGCTCACCACACGGGGAGCCCAGAGTCCCACCAGCACCAGGGTGAGCACCAGCACTGCCCATGGGGCCAGGGAAGGGATCCCCATGGTGCCACACGACCCCTCCTGCCTGCCTTGCAGCACTGGCGGTCTTCCCCAAACTCCCCCTGCTGTGTCCCTGTGGATGCAGCTGAACTTTCCACGGGCTCTGTCCCTTCCTCAGCTGGTCCCGTGGGCCTGGACGGGAGCTGGGGTCTGGGTTTGCTCCCTTGGCTGCTGACCGAGCTGCGACACCTCCTCCGTCTTTCACACCCAGGCACAGCCGATATTCCCGAAATCGGCGCCAGCAAAGGTGTTATTCTTAGAAGTCAAAAAACACCCTTTGAAGTCACTGTCACCCTATTTATATCTCTCCTTCCTTCCTGGTAAATATCTAATTAGACACCAAACCGAAGCGGTATTTTCCCCTCCAGGAGCGGGTTCGATCCGTGGCGGCGGCAGCTCCTCTCCCCTCACCACAGCCAGAAGGAGGTTTGCGTCCAAAAATGGCTCCTTCCCTGCAGGCTGAGCCCCTCGGCCTCTGGGTGGAGAAGAAACTGCTGGGGCTCTGCTAGTCCATCCTTCACCTCGTTACAGCATCCCCTGTACAAGGGAAAAAGAATAGTCGAGACACGGGGAGTGCTCCTGCTCCCCAGCCCAGGGCAGAACACCTTCTCCAGACACCTGGCCTTTGAAGTTGTTCTGCTGCCTGGTTCACAGTAGCTCAGCTGGAAAGGACTGGGAATGCGGAGTGCCCCTCTCCTGCACCCAGTGCTCAGGCTGGGGTGGTTCCCCATGCTCCTGCCATCCCGTGCTCCCTCCTGCTTGCCAAGGGCTTTCTCCCTCGTGCTGCAGGGGGCACAGCCCCACGCAGCCCCACAGGGCCCTGACTTCATTTGTGACAACTGACAAGTGTCTGAAGCTCACTGTCTAAATTCAGTTCTGCTCCCGCTGCCCCACCGCTGCCAGAGCAGGGAGCACAGCCCGGCTGCCGGAGGGAGCTGCCCCAGAGGTGAGGAGGCAGGAACCCATACAAACCCAGAAGGCAAAAAAAACCAGAAATACCCAGGATTAAGCACATCCAGCTGCTTAGGGCAGGATTTGGCCTCCAGAGATGGAAAGGTTCAAGGACAAACCCTCCAAAGACCGATGGCAGAGACGGAGCTGTGGAATACGATGTCTTGAACACAAAGTTATGGCCAAAGGGGGATGAAGCTGCAGAGACCTGCCGAAATCCCACTGGGTCCCGAACCAGGAGCTCTGCACTGGCTGTGGGGATGCTGTGGGGATCTGTGCCTGGGTTGGAGATGGCCAGGACCCAGCTGTCCCCAGTTGGTACCAGCAACCTTGGGGCAGGAACGTGGCATGAGGGATGCAGCTCCCATGGGGTGGTCAAGCAGGACAACATCCATTAAGACAGAGAGGGAGAGTAGAGAGGCAATACTGAGAAACAAAAGAAAAGGACAGGAGAGGAGGAGGCAGGAGAGGGAATACGATGAGCCCCATCTGTAGGCCAAGTGGTTTGTAGCTTGCAAAGTAAATTATTCCCAGGTTTTGCTGTTCACATCTTTAAAAGCTTTGGGCTGTCACTTGGATCAGCAGCTCCTGGGCTGTCAGCAGAGCATTTCAGTGATCAGAAATGTGGCTCCATTCATAATTCATGGCCCAGAGTGTTAATTTATAAAGCCTGGAGGCCCTCAGTACATCAGCTAATGGGGGGTGGGATGTGGTGGGTGGTGGGGCTGAGCCGTGGGAGGGGGCTCAGCTTGGAGAGGCTGCTCAGCCCTGCCCAACAAAGTCCACGAGGTACTGTTCTGCACCCTCCTGCATCCCCACAGCTCCAGCAACCGAGATTAGGTCTCTGGACATGTTTGATGGCAGCTAAGTTGCCTTTACTTTCAAAACAAAAATTCCTTTGCAATTTCCTTGGATTTCTTCACAGATGGGGACTTGAAAAGAGCAGCTCTGCTTGGGTCCAATGCCCCCTGCTCAGGGGCTGAGCCCAGGTGGGCCAAGGACAGCACAGAATTGAGCCACCAGCTGGGGTGGTCAGGGAGACCATCCCAGTTCCCTGTCTGGAACTCTCCACAATGGAGCAAGGTATCACCCTGTGCTAGACCTGGGGCTTGAGGGAAAAATAAAGCACCAAATCTGAGCTGAGCTCCTCAGGCACTTGGTGTTCAGGCTTTCTGGGAAGACACACCACCTAATCCTGCCCTCTGGCACCTCCGCTGGCATCCAGCAGCTCCCGGCCCCTCCCAGGCTGAGCGTGGTCTCTGTGCCAAATCCCAGCCTCTCCAAACATCCTCCCAGCAGCACCATCCCCGACCCAGTCCCGCTCCTGAGGGCTGGCTCTGCACCCCACAGTGTGCCCCAGGGACCCCCCAGCTGCACCTGCAGCCACCTGGAAAAACCCAGCACACCTCAAAGCAGCCAAACCCACAAACCTCTGTCCCTTCCATTTACTCTGGGAAGGGATGCCAGGATGACACAGCTAACAAAAACAATTTTCAAAGGACACTCTCTCCTCCCTAAATTACAGGGCAAGTCTTTCAGGGCTCAAATTCATGCATTAGCATCAGACAAAACTTCTTGATCCCTGATGCTCTGGGGCCGTTTGAAGGCGAGGTGGAACACAGCCTGTGGAACATCCACATCCAGACCACATCCATGAGTGTGAGGCCATCCCTTGGCATCAGCTTCTCTGCACTCTGAGCCCTCTCTGCCCCTTGTCAGCTCAAATTCCCGGGTGAGTCTGGGCTGTGCATATCCCCCTGGAGGAGATGGGAGCCTCCCTGGGATAAATCCCAGCCCCTGTTCACCTCTGCACCAGGACCTGCAGCACCTCTGTTCCCCTCCAGCTTTGCTGCAGCCAGACCCACCCAGAGCCGACCGACCAAGCTTTAGCTATTTTTGCAAAAATCAAAATGACTCAGGAGAGATTCCCCAGGCTGCCTATGGCAGGAACATTGCAGTGCCTCGCCTCGTGCCAAGCAGGAAATACTGCCCAGGTGGCTACAGCTGGATGAGCTACCTGGGAGGAATCACTGCCAGCATCCAAGGCCTCCGGATAACCGGCGCTGGCAGCGTGCTCCTCAGCGGACACGGCGCACCTGGGCCGAGCAGCACGCACCTTGCACCAGGGGAGGACTGAACAAATAAATAACCTGCCTTTTGCAAGCCAGGCAAGGCGGCTCACGGGAACCTGGAGAAGTCCAAACCAGATAAACCAGTTTAGAAAAGCCCCAAAGCCTCCCCAGGCAGGACACCCCCGGGCTGGCCCCGGTGTAGAGGAGGGGAGATGCCTCTCTGAGATGTCACTGCTGGCCGTGCCACCTCAGAGGGGTCACCCGCACAGCACTGGCAATATCTGTCATGTATTTATTACACATTAACCAGAAAGTTTACAAATCTTGGGGCCAGCATGATCATTTTCACATTTTTCACATTCTTTCACATTTTCACGCCTGCCTGGAGAGCTAAGCAGTGGCTGGAGCCCAGAAAAACCTGCCGCCCTTTGAAGCACGCCCAGCTGTGCCGAGATACCCCCGCCAGCTCCCGGGGCTCACAACCCACCCGGAGTGTCCCAGCTCTGATGTCCAGCCCAAACCCACCCAGTGGCCCTGCTGAAAGTCCCAGCAGGATCCCCATCCTGGCCACGAGGAGCAGGGAGAAAAGGACACAGCAAAGGATGAGAAATTCAAACCGGAGTAGGTACCCGCTGTTATCCAGGACCGCTCCAGGAGCTCCCAGTGCCACCTCTTGTGCCAGCTGGGGTCAGGGAAACTGAGGCTGAAGCAGAAGTGATGGCTCAGGCTGTGCTGACGCCACAGCTGTTGAGTGATATGGGATGGGGACATATCCCCATGGTGAGGCTCTTGGTGCTGACCCCACTGGGGGATGTCCAGCCACAGCCTGGAGGGGATGGATGGCAGGGCACACGGGCTTTCAGGGGCAGGAAAATAAATCTATGTTTTGTTTGCAATTTAAGATTACAGAGATTTTGATTTGAGCAGAGGAGGGCAGCAGGTACCTACGTGGTGAGGGGTCTGCCCGTGGGGCAGAGGGGCAGGAGCTCTGTGTCTGCCCCACGGGCCTCCCCAGTGCTGACATGTTTACCAGCAAAGCTCCATTCCCAGCACAACTGTCCTGACAATGCTCTGAACACAGTCAGGACTTTATTCCAGGAAAAAGGTTTTCTACTGGAATAGTTTATACTAGTTCTCCTCACAGAATAAGCAGCACCGACAAAAACATACTTCTGCAGATTTACCAGGATTTCTGCCAGCTCCTGGGACAGGGGAATGTTTTTCACCCATCTCACTGCTGGGTCTTTCAGAGAAAACATTTCACATGCCGAGCAGGGCTGGGCAAACCCCAGCAGAATAAATGAACTGGAAGTCCCTGAGCCATCCGGCGGCTCGGCGCAGGGGCCCGCGCTCCCCTGCTCTTCCCAGCCCGCCCTGTTTTCCAGCTCCCGGCTGATTTATGCCCACAGACAGGACTCTGCTCTGCTTCCCTGTGGATTACAGAGCCCTCAAATACCAGCCGTGCTCCCGGGCTGCTGGAGTTCCCGGGATGATGAAGAGGCACGTCCCGGTGCGAGCGCTGCCAGGCACGGGACGGAGCCACAATGGATGTGCCGGGGAAAAGGATCCCAGCGAGGCACAGGCAAGCCAAGCAGCAAGGAAATCCCCCCCCAAAGTGGGCAAACAATATGGGGAAAAAAGGCGTTTACAGTGGGGCTGGGAAGCTCTGGGTTGGAGAGATTGCAGCCACCACCCCTGCCCCCCCACAGGGCCCCTAGAGCCCCCATCCCTCCCCAAAGCCTTACTGCTCTTGGAAAGCCCAGAGGGAAGGAATGGGAAGGTGAGGCAGAGACAGATGCAAAGTACTGACAAGAAATACCAAGGAGCAAATCGCTTTGGGTTTTTCATGCCAAAGATATTTGCATTCTTATTTCTCCCCTGGAGGCACAAACCTCTTTCGTTGTCCCACAGTCACTCCAACTGTTGCTACCAGGAAGAATTTCAGCCCGGGGAGGGTCACCCATCCCCAAGGAAAAGCTGGTATAACGGGATATTTGCTCTGCAAGGCCAGAGGGGTGGTCACCCTTTATCTGTACCCCTGAAAGGCAGGGCATGGATAAAGGACAGCCACCTCCAAGGTTCCCTCAGAGGAACAGGTTTTCCTGTGGGACAGGGAGATAGAAGGCTCTCAAGGACACACAGGGCGCACTCCCATGGCTGAGTACCCAGATTTCTGATGGATTTCTGATGGATTTCAGAAGGATTTCGGCTTGTTCAGGAGGGGAATGTGAGAAGTGAAGCTGCTGAAACCTCCCTGAGAGCACCAGCACTTGTTGGAGGCAGTGGCGATTGGGACAGCATTGCCAAGAGAAACCAGCAGCAGCTTTTCCCAAAGTTTCTGAGCAAAAGCAACAATTTGCCTCATTTTGGGGAATCTGGAGAATTTTGCCCCAACTACCTGCTGCCCTTGGCTGTGTTGTCCCATCAGCAATCCCACTGGGGCAAAGGAAGGGAAAAGCAAGAGGGATTCTGTCCAAACCAAACACAGCAGCCCTTGCAGTGCAGGAACATTTTAACCTGGGTGCTTTTTCCAGGGGTATGAACCAGGATCAGCAGGTTCCACATTAACCCAGCACACTGTGGTGGGGTCCTGGCCCAGCACAGGGGGCAGATCCCAGGAGGGCAGGTAAGGAGAAGTGTGGTCACCCACCCACTCTGACCCCTCTGATGTTCCCTGCAGGCAGAAGTCACTGACCCAGAAGTCACAAGGAATGGTGCAAGATTCCAAATCCTCCTGGCAGCATCCATCTGTGCCCAGCACACGGAGAACAGGAGCAGGATGCAGCAGCAGCAGCGAGCTGAGGCTGCCAGAGCTCCAAGAGAGTTTGGACAATGCTCTCAAGGACAGTGTGGGATTTTTGGGGTGTCTGTGCAGGGCCAGGGGTTGGACTCGGTGAGCCCTGTGGGTCCCTTCCAGCTCAGGATGTTCTGTGATTTTAGGATGACTGAACCCTGCTCCCTCCCTCCCCATCCCTGTAGGTGGTGAGTCGGTCTCTCCTGCTTTGCTTGACTAACAAATCCCTACTTTTTAAGCTTCCTACATGAAGGACATGTTTTCCCTTAAAAATGCAACTAAGGGAGTTGGTTTCCCCTAGAAATGCAACCAACAGAAATGTTTTCCCCTTAGAATTCAACCAAGGGACATGTTTTTCCCTAAAAAAATGCAAGTAAGTAAGACGTTTTTCTCTAAAAATGCACCAAAAGCACATTTTCCCCTAAAAGTCCAGCTAAAGAAGATTATTTCCCCCCAAAAGAATACAGCCAAGGGAGATGTTTCCCCCAAAAATGCAACTGACAGAGACAGTTCCTCCTAAAAAATTAACTGAGGGAGATGTTTTCCCCTAGGAATACAACCAAAGGAGATATTTTCAATAAAAATACAACTAAGGGACAGGTTTTTCCAACCCCCCCAAAAAAAGAACAACTGAGGGAGATGTTTTCCCCTAAAGATACAAACAAAAGAGATGGTTCCTCCTAAAAATTCAAGCAAGGAAAATGTTTCCCTAAAAATGCAACCAAGGGAGATGTTTTCCCCTAAAATTGCAACAAAAGGAGATGGTTCCCCCTAAAAATGCAAACAAGAGAGACGGTTTTCCCTAGAAATGCAACTAAAGGAGATGAAAAATACAAGTAAGGGACATATTTCCCCCAGCACCGCATCACGCGCAGCACCCAGAGCTCGGAGGGGACAAACACACCGTGCCACCCCCAGAACCGGCACCGGGGGGGGGCTCCGGATTGTGCTCCCCGCATCCCACCCGCATCCCCTGCGAGCCCAGCCCGCAGCCCGCGGATGCTCCAGGCACCGCATCCCGGGGACGCTCCGGACCCCGCTCCGGCGGGGGCGGCCCGGCACCTGCCGGAGCGCCCCGTGCGGGGCAGCCGCGGCCCGGGGGCTGCCGGGGGCTGCGGGACCCCGCG
>WAAG01027417.1:274970-290635 GCA_013390105.1 Tichodroma muraria | reverse complement strand
GGCGGCACACGGGGCGGCTGCTCCCGGGCAGCGCTCGGCGCCCTGCGGGGGCGGCTGCGGGGACCCAGCGCCGGCGCTGACCCCGCGCCGTCCCGGTGGTGACTCTGGCACCGGCACCCCCCGCGCGGTGGGGTGACCCCGGGACCGGCCCCCCCAGCGCACGTGCGGCGGTGACCACGGCACTGTCCCTCGCGCAGGTGTGGCACGGCGCGACCCCCCTGCAGGTGTGGCAGTGAGCCCAGGACAGACCCCCAGAGCAGGTGATCCTGCCGCTGTCCCCCTGCACAGGTGTGGTGGTGCAGTGGCCTCGGCTCAGTGCTCCCCCAGTGCAGGTGTGACGGTGACCCCGGCACTCGTCCCCTTGCACAGGTGTGGTGCTGGCCCTGGCACAGTGGACCCCCATGCAGGTGTGGCAGTGAGCCCAGGACTGTAACCCTGACATTGGCCCCCCTTTTGCGGGTGTGGCCGTAGCCCCAGCACAGTGTACTCCCCTGACTGTGACACCCGTGCTGTCCCCTGTCCCCCCTGTGCAGTCGTGGCAGTGCTGGGGTTCCATGGGGAGCTCCATGTGGGACCGAAGCCACCCCTGCACACCCACAGCCCGGCTGACACGGGGCAGGGCTGAGGACACCCTCACCCTCGGTGTCTTATGGGGGGATCCCTCCCAGCCCCCCTGCCCTGGGGGGTGGCAGTGGTGCCGGGGCCTTCAGGGGAGCTGGTGGAAGCAGGGGTGTCCCCACCCCCCGTTTTGAGGTGTGGGCAGCCCTGAGCTGCCATTTTGGGGACAGCCAGGCTGGGGAGGATGGGTGCCCGGGGGGTTCCTGCGGCTCCACCAGCCCAGCCCGCGCTGGGCTCCGCGGTGGATCTTTCACGAACTGCATCCATCCGCCCCCGTGCACCGACAGACAGACTGATGACAGCTCCCAGCTCCCGGGCTTGGCTGCTGGGAACAGCTCGCCCTGGTGCTGAGCTGAGAGTTTCTGGTGCTGGGCTCACCGGGCAGCAGCAGAAGGAGCCCACGGAGGGACAGAGGCAGAAACATCAGCCCAACTCCCACACTTAATCCCTCAGCAGCGCACCATCCGGCTCACCTTAGGGTGCTACAGCGCCCAGGCTGTGCCTCTTCCAGCAAAATTCAGCTTAAATTGATGCCTGGCTCCCTCTCCCCTCTTTTTCCAGATCCAAAATGACAGTCAAAGCTGTAAAGATGCCGTGCACCTCTGCAAACGTTTATACTAAAGTGCCTGACGGAGGATGGGGCTGGACAGTCGCTTTTGCGTTCTTTGTTGTGGAAGCCCTGACATACGGCATCATAAAATCATTTGGAGTCTTCTTTAACGACCTGATGGAAAGCTTTGACGAAACCAACAGCAGGATATCCTGGATAATATCCATATGTGTGTTTGTACAAACCTTCACAGGTAAGAGGAGTAGGCACACGGCGCAGGTGCAAGGGGCAGTGGTGCTGCTGACTCAGCATGCAAGGACCTGGCACCTGTGACTTTCGTGCCTCTAATGGCTCCATTATAAATTAAATCACAGCTTTAAAGCTCAGAGGCTGCTCCTCAGGTGCCAAGAAATGTCTGTCTCAGCCTGGCAGTCCCTTTGAGCCCCCGCTCATGTCGGTGGTGGTGCAGGGACATGGTCCGTGTCACTGAGCCTGACCCAGTTGTTCAGGTCTTACCAGCAAGGGGCAAACCCCAGAGTTTCCAAACCAAACTCTGCAGTGAAAAGGATTAGAAATAGCTTGAACCTTGCTGAAATCCAGTGGTGTCCGGCCACGTGGCTGGAGATTTGTCCCAGGCTGCCACGTGCTCATCTTTAAGTCTGTTCTGGTGATTTCTTGGCGCATCCTGAATTCTGTGAGCTGTGCGGGGCTCCGAGGGTGGCTCCAGGGTGACGCTGTGCCGTGCAGGGAGGTGGCACCTCGCGGGAACCTGGGCAGGACTATGAGAAGAGCCTCTGCAGGAGATGGTGGTTGTGAAGTTGCTGAGGTGGGTGTTGACCACGGCTCTGTCCCTCTCCAGCTCCTCTGTCGACGGTCCTCAGCAACCGCTTCGGCCACCGCTTGGTGGTGATGGCCGGGGGGCTGCTGGTCAGCACCGGCATGGTCATGGCCTCCTTCGCCCGCAGCGTGGTGGACATGTACGTCACCATCGGCATCGTCTCCGGTGAGTCGCCCTCCCGTCCCTACCTGCCACACGCCGCGCTCCCTCCCGCCGGCCACGGGGCTTTGGCTCCCCGCACACGGGCTGTGCTTGGTGCTGCTGCGCCTCCTGAGCTGATCCCGCAGCCGGGGTGGGCCCCAGGCTTGGCTTTCTGCCCTGTCCCACCCCGGGCACCACCCTGGACTCGGCCCTGCTCACAGCGGTCGCTTTTGATGCGCTGGGATCGCTGGGGAGACCAAAGCTGCGCCCAGGATCAAATCCTCTAATGCTCCCTCTGTCTCTGGTTTCTTCTCCTGATACTTTTCCCCCTCTCCAAGCCTGGCCTGGGCGTCCTGTTCATGTCCATGGCCAGAGCTTGCCTTGCTTAGGGGAACAGTTGCTGCAGGCTCAAATACTTTAAGCAGATGAGGTCCTCAAAGTGGACCCTGCTGGGCATTATCTAGTAGGTTTGGGAGGCTGGGTCTCTTGGTTTGAGTTTTTACTTTCCTTTTATTTTTTTTTTTCTTTTCTCCCCTCTAATTTACAAAAAAAAATAACATTCTGGTTTCCCCAATGATTTTCTTCCAGGATGACTTGCTGAGTTGGCCGAAATGATACTGTAATGACCACCGGGAAAGCCGACTTAACGTGTTCTTGCATCGGTGTTTCCCCCTCCTTTACTTGTTGTTATGGCAATTTTTGGCATTTATTCACAGGCCTTGGATACTGCCTCTCCTTCCTCCCGACTGTCACCATTTTATCACAGTATTTTGACAAAAGGCGCTCGCTGGTCACAGCGGTGGCATCTACAGGGGAATGTTTCGCTGTCTTCTCCTTCGCACCAGGTACGGCGCCCACGAGCCGGGAGTGCCGAAGGCACGGCGCTGCTGCCATCCTGTCCCCAAGCGAGAAGCCAGAGGCCAAGTCGGTGCCCACGAGAGGCTGCTCACATGCCCCTGGCACTCGTGCCCAGCAGGCAGAGTGACGAGCAGGCCTAGGGCCGGGTGTGACACTGCCCGAGCCCCCCCAGAGCCACGTGCCAGCTCAGGACATGCCAGGCTGATACGCAGCGCGCCCGGCTCCCTATATAGATCTGGCAGGCTAAAAATAAGCCCGAGAAACTTCAGCTATTTAAAACACACACAGTGCACAGAACTGCTCCTAAAGGTTACTGGGCTTGTGCTCAGCACGGGCTGCCAAAGTGCTCCAGCCTTTTGGGGACCTGTCCCCAGGCGTCACGGCCCTGTCACTGCCTGCCCTTGGAGGTTTATGTGGTCTGCTGTGCTCGTGTGCTCTGGGCTAATACCTACTGCAAAGCTGCTTGGGGTGTAGATGAAGGCTGGTAATTAAACAGTGACGTGCACCTTTGAGCTAAGAGACTTCCTCTGCTAGCTGGTTTCAGGGTGAGAAAGGAAACTCAAGCATTGAGTTTGCTCTTCTTCGCCAAAAACAACACCCCCTTTCGTCCCCACACTTTCTGAGACCTCAGAAGAGGTTACCTAGAGGCTGCCATCTGCTAGCCAGGTGGTAAACACAGCTTTTAGCTTCTGTCTGCTGTAGCAGAGGGGAGGAAGGTGGGTGCAGACCCCTGGGCAGGAGGGACCACTGCTCAGCCTTTTCGGGAGGCACCAGGAACCCTCCAGTGGCGAACCTCCAGTCCCTTCCCTGTCTGTAAATTCAATTCCTTGGTGTAACTACAGGCTTTCCCAGTTACACTTTTCCTGTTCCCTCAGCAATCACGGCCCTGAAGGAGCAGATTGGCTGGAGGTACAGCATGCTTTCTGTCGGGGTGCTGCAGCTCGGCATCACCGCCTGCGGATCGCTGCTGCGCCCCATCGTCATCAGAGAGCAGGAAGAAGTGAAAGCACAGCCTCCAGAGGAGTCCACGGAGACAAAGTACATGCTTGAAAACGAGCAAACATGCACCTCAATAGAGTCCATAGACTCAGGAGTCGATATAACTACCTCACCCAGCAATGTGCCTGGAAAAACCAAAGCAGAGCCGAAAAGTGAAGAACCAAAGCAACACGGACAGAATCCCGTTGAAAATAACAGCACCCCTCCAGAACCAAAAACCAAACTACTGGACTTCTCTGTGATGAGAGACTATAGCTTTATCTGTTATGCATTCTTTGGCCTGTTTGCGACCCTGGGCTTCTTCGCTCCCTCCCTCTACATCATCCCCCTGAGCCGCAGCCTCGGCATCGGCAAAGACCACTCTGCCTACATCCTGTCAGCCATGGCCATCGCCGAGGTCTTCGGGAGGATTTTTGCAGGCTGGGTTCTCAACAAGAAGCCGATCCGCAAGATCTACATCGAGCTCATCTGCGTCATCCTGCTGTCGGTAGCGTTGGTCGCCTTCCCTTTTGCCTCTGGATTCTGGGGCTTGATGATATGTAGCGTTTATTTTGGGTTCATGCTCGGCACCGTAGCGGGCACACATATTCCCCTCCTGGCTGAAGACGACGTGGTTGGCATTGAGAGGATGTCCTCTGCAGCCGGAGTCTACGTCTTCATTCAAAGCTTAGCTGGGTTGGCTGGACCACCCCTTGCAGGTAACACAAACTTTGGTCTTGATTTTGTTCTGGAGATGTTTGACAGCTGTTGGTGCTGATCTCTGTCTAGAAGGTTTTCCGGCAGCACTAATCACAGCGCTCCCCTGAAAGCCCTGCAACCACGACTGGGAGTCTCCCAGAGCCAGAAGACTGCAATGCAGCTCTGCAGTGTCCCACGGATGAGGCACTGAGGAACCTCAGAGGGAAGGGAAATGCTGCAGTGCTACCCTGATCCTGTTAGAAACCCAAACCTGGCATCACTTCAGGCACAAGCAGAGGCGAATCCCTCTCGCTGTGCCTGTGCCACGCACTGCAGGAAGGTGTGGTAGTCTGGCAGAACAAACAGATGCCTGATGCATCTCGGGCTCAGCATCCCTGCGGTGCCCAGGGGCTTCTGACTCGCCTGGAGATGACACTGTGTGCCCCAGAACACAGTGGGTTTACTTTTTTAACGTGGCATCCGATTGTCGCCGAGTTTTGGCTGCAGATAAAATGCAGATTAAAACCTTACAGGAGGGCAGGGCAGGGCACGGGGGGAGTGGGCTGTGGCTAACTGCTGTAAATGTTTTTTTCTAGGTGTCTTAGTGGATACGACAAAGAACTACAGCTCAGCCTTCTACTCCTGTGCTGCTGGCATGGTCCTGGGGGCCGTGTTTCTGGCCCTGGTGAGGCCGTGCAAGACTGGGCTGTGTCACCAGCAGCAACAGCAGCAGCAGCAGGTGGAGGTGGAGGAGAGCACGGCGGGGCCACCACCAGAACTACCAGATGACTTTATAGACATGGATATTGGAAAAGCAGAAAATTCAGGAAAAGGCTCTGACAGCGTGGTATAAAAACCCTGTTCCTTCTCCATCTAATGTACTCAGTGTAAGGCTGGGGGAAATGTCAGCTCTGCTCCACGTTTTAAAACTCCATTCTAAAGGGAATGTGAAATTTTAAATGTGAACAGTTGCTACCAACAACTGTTTATTTTTTTTTTTTTAATATTAGACAGAACTTTTCTAACCAACAATGGAAAGCTCCATAGAAAATACGGATAGTCACATAAGAACAACTTCTGTCTAGCATGAAGATGTGATGCACACTTGCTTTCCTGATAACAAGCATAGGTAAAGGTCCAGCTGATCCCATAAATACTGACAACAGCAACAGCAGAAGCAGACCAGCCTCTGACTGTCACCCATCCCCTACCACAGATTCCACACAGACCCAACAATACGAACTGGAGACGAGCATTTCATACACCACCAGTAGCCAACTGAATCTTCTTCTGGAGGGATACAGACTCACCTTTTAGCCTGGAGGAGGAGGCTAGGCTAGGTAGCTGACAATTAGAAACCATTGCTAATGATCCTAACTTGAATGTCGCAAATGCTGGGAAATGAAAGGCTCCGTGTGTCTTCATGGCCAGTTATTACTGCACATATTTCATAAGATCATTTTTCTTCTCCCAACTGGGATGCTTAGAACTGTTTCCTGTTGATAGTCAGACCTGATGTACTGTTTCTAATTTAACTAGTATTTATTAATTTATTCTGAGATTGTTAAAGGAGGTTAGCTTAAATAACTGGAGAGGAAAAATGATCTGCATAATGGAAAGCTGTCTTTACATCAATCTCTTCAATGCCTATCTTGTATTGCTTGTGAAATTGTTGGGAAAATTACTCTTACAGCATAAAGTGTAGCTGTTTTTAATAGGTAAGTCTTAAGTAACCCAGTTATTTGAAAAGGAGGGGAAAAAAAAAAAAAAAAAAGTACTACAGATCCAGCATCTCTTTCCATGGAAAAAGGCTCAGCTGGTGCCACGGACCTGGCACGGCTGCCGGAACCAGCCCACCCTGCGGGGAGGATTTGGTCCAGGATGTCTTAACGTACCCGAAACCTTGGCTCACAGGTGCACAAGGAAATCTCTGCTGCAGCCCCAGCTGCCTGTGGCCCCCCAGGACCTTCCCCTCTCCCTCTGCTCCCCACCCCTGCCAGCCACGGGTGCTGGGGTGGCCGGGCTGAGCTGCACCCCTTCCCTAGCTCTCCCCTAAAGTCAGCAAGTCAGCAAGGGGCTTTTTATTTTTTGCTGCTGCTGTCAGTGAGAAATGAAGTGGAGCCTGCGCATGAAGGGAAGGATAAAAGACAACATTTGAGCTGTTCATTCAGTCTTAACGGGAGAGATTCCTGCTCACAGTGACACGAGCTTGCTTACCCCACCTATATGCATCTTCTCGCCTCTAGGCAACTCAGGGGGACAAATCAAACAAGTCTGTTCTGGTTTGGGGGAAAAAGAAACCCCAAACCACCATTTCTGTGTACTTAAGTGGAAGTGGCATCATCCATTAACTGCTACGCTGACCTGTCTGTTTTACCAGCCATAGAAATGTGGGACAATCTGTAAAAGAAAAACACCAACAACAAAAAAAAAGAACAACCTCTTTTTGGGAAGGTGCTTGATATGTTTTTTCCGTCTTAGATGTGCAAAAAAAAAAAAAAAATTGAAAAAAAGGGGAAAAAAAAAAAATAAAAAAGAAACAGGCACTCTTGCAACCAAGTGGCTGGAGCAATTCATCCTCACTGCCCGGGACCTGCGGTCTCGTGTCCTTCCTCTGCCTCAGCACTTTATCACGGCCAGCAGAACCTCGCTGTGTTGCACCCAGGACTGGAAGATCCCTTACAGAGAACTAGAGTTGTGTGAATCAGTGATCAGTGAACAAATAACCACGTTGCATTACTATGTACTTTTAATTTATTGTTAATTTATGATACTTCAAGCGTTTTGGTAAATGTTCTGTAGCCTATCCTTGTAAGGTTATTGAAGTCTTTGTGATACGAGACCTCACTACAGCACTTTGCTATTACAACTGCTTGGAAGTGGAATAAGGCCTCCAGGTTTTGCGTGTGTGTGGAAGCTCCCTGTTCTGCAGATTTGCGAGGTTCTACTGTATTTAGTTTGGGTTTTCTCTTTTTTTTTTTTCTTTTTTTTTACCAAGTTTCCAATACAGATCAACTCTGACGTTAGTCACTGACCTCACAGTCCGTTTCTGTTCCTGTCTGCGTCACGGCACGAGCAGGGGAGCGAGTGGTGAGCGTGTGTGTGTGAGGGCACAGCACAAGCAGGATTTACTGATTTGTTTGTAACTGAGTGGACTCTGGAAATACTCTTAAACACTGAGATTTGCAATAAACTTTTTCCTTTTTTTGTGCGTTTTCGTTTGTTTGTTTTTTCCCCCCTTTTCTTCTTTTTTAAAGAATAAGCGCACTGAAGAAACTTCTCCTCTCCCTCTTCTCCATCCCTGGGCTGTCCCCGGGTTTGTTGTGGGAAGTTGTCACATGCCACTCCTTCAGCCTGAAGTGGCCCTGCTTTCCCTGCAAGTTGGGCAATCCCAGCTCTATAAATGAGCTGCCTGCAAGCCGTGGATTAGTGCTGACCTCAAGGGTGCTCTTGTAAACCCTCACCCCGGGAGCCCTGATTAGAGGGAGCCTTTTCTTCTCCTGAGTGGTGCCTGAACTGGTGGCACTTGGGAGCATTACCCTCGTGTCTTCGTGAAGCACGCAATCCTGTAATTATTTTATCATTGCTGAATTGCTGAATACTTTCTCTATGCCAGGCTGAGCAACTCGTGTATCAGAAAAATCTACTTAAAAAAAAAAAAGCCAACCCAAAGCCACTAAATAGCAGATTAGTCCACACTAAAGAGCAATTTTCTCTCCCTCAAACCTGATTTCTTGATACGCCCTTCCCTGTTTGCCCTGTCCAGCATCCCCAAACCCTACGAGGAGTAGTGCTGCCACGTCCCAAATACCACTGCATGCATTAGGTTTGCAAATGCTCTGCTTGCTGAGGGAATCATCACGACACTGATGTGTATTAAGTACAAGCTGTTTCCATTCTGGTTGCAAAAGTCCTAGAGCAGAGGTGAGCCGTGCATGCGAGCAGAGCGGGCTTGAACGCCAACACCAAAGTCCAGGGAAGATAATCTGTCTCCAAATTCGACTCTGTCTCCCTTACAGCAGGGAACAAACATTATTTGCAACAGTTTCCTCAAAAACAACTCCCCCAAAAAAGGCATTACAAAGCCTGCACACAGGTGACATAAATAAAAGCACATTTAACTGGAGCACTATCAGATGTCTCCCTGTACAGAAAGATTTTTAAGAGTCGTTTTTCCCACCTGGTTTAAATTAATTGCCTGTGACCTCTGTTATCGTGGTACAAAGGCATTAAAGCCAGAACAAAATAGGATAAGGACATATTTATTCAGTAGCACTGTACATCTATTTAGCAGCACAGTAAATAGGAGAATGTGGGGCAGGACGTGCCTCAGCAATCCTTGGTATTCCTCTCAAAGGGGTTGTATAAACTCTTGTAGTCAATGAGGCCAGTGCTGGCCAAATGTAAATAGAGGAAATTACACAAGGTCAGCTTGCAAGAGGCCAGAAGCCCTCAGACCATAGGTATCTGTCTTTGCTGAAGCAGAAAGGAAGCTGGTCTGTGGGGCTTTGTTGTTTTTGGGACTTAAAAAAAAAAAAATCAACACCACAAAACCAACCAATCAAAAAAAAAAGACAAATCCATTTTTCAATCTGAAATTAAAAGGAAGGGGAACCTCTTGTTCTTTTTCACTTATTTCAGCAAGATGACACCAGGTTCTTAAGGGGACAAATGAATCCTTGCAAATAGCTGAACTGGGGTTGGAAAGAAAGCCAAGTAGGTGCTTACAAAACAGCTTGAATGTTTTAACGCGTCCCCTCAGATGTTACTTGTTACCATCTGAGATCATGGTGTTCCAGCTGCCCGTAGTAAACATGACCTGAATTCCCACAATGATGCAAGCCCAGCAGCAGCCCGCCCTCCATACCTCCTTCCTCCTCAAAACTCGTACTGAAGATGCTTCACAGGTTGGGTTTAGGAAAAGCCTCGGGTTTAGGAAAGCGTCCCTTGAACTTGTGGTTCGGTTTGAAGGCTGAGGGAGCAAGCACTGCTTGCCCAGAGGGGTTGTTTTACAGTGATGGCCATGCTGAAAGCAGGACCCTTCAGGAAGGAATTCAGGAAGAATTTCTCCATGGGAAGGGTGGTCAGGCATGGAAAGGGGCTGCCCAGGGAGGTTTGGAGTCCCCATCCCTGGAGGTGTCCAAGGAACACCAGGACATGGCACTCAGTGCTCTGGTTTAGTTAATAAGGTGGTGTTTGATCAAAGGTTGGATTTTAGACGCCTTTTCCTACCTTAATGATTCCATTCTGTGATTCTGTGGTTCCCATGGACACTGGACACACACAGGGAGGGCTCCTGAGCATCCCCAGCTGCTGCTGGTCCCCAAAGCTGGCTGGCAGCCAGTCCAGGCCTCCTCCTCTGGACATCGTGGCAGCAAACCATGGAGCTTTCCCCTCCCCAGTCCCATTCCCATGGACTTTTACTGGCTGGGTTTGCAAATCCACAGCCACACCAGCACAAAGCTCGCTCTGCAAATCGCACTAAGTCATCTAATAAATCAAATGCAATCCCCCCCACACACCCCTTCCTACTGCAGTCGTCGAGCTCCAGTTACAACAATTTGTGGTAAAATATTACTCACCAGCACTTTGGCCTGTGTGAGCGGCTCTGCCTCAGAACAGCCAGCCCTTAAATCACAGCTTTGTCACAGAAGCCACAAGCATAACCAAAAGTCTCATTACACGCAGACGCTCTGAGGAGAAGGCCAAGGAGACAATAGTTCCCCTCGCTTCCCTTTGTCAGAGCTTTCATTAATGTTGTGAAGGCTTCTTCTGCTTCATCCTCTGCCGGGTGCTGGCCACAGGCAGCCTGGCAGAGGAGCAGCCCAAACCAGCCCCGAAGAGCCTGAGAGCAGCGAGGTGGGGGGAGTGGGGTGAGGCAGCCTGGGCAGCTGAGCATCACCCTGTGCTCCTGCTTCAGCAAACTGCTCTCCCAGCAGGGCTGGTACCTCCCATCTGCCCCTGTGCTCCACTGGCTCACTTTGATGCCCACCAGTTTGAGCTTGGGCTACGGGAAGTTATCACAAGTAGGGATTTCAAGCACTTCTGGGCTTTTTGCCTTTTGCTGCCATGGGACGGGTACTTTCATTTTTCACACGTTGCAAAAGGAGATAAAGACCCAAATTCCTCAACGAAGAGCGAAGGCCGTTTGTGAAGTTACACCCGGGTCCTGAGGATGGCAGGGGACAGGCACGGGGTGCCCAGCACTGCAGGGGGTGGGGGTTTCCATTCCCACGCTTGCCCATGCACAGGGTCAGGGGGATGCTCCTGCCTAAGATGAGAACACTCCTAAATCCTGCTGAGCGCCCTCCCAACCACTGTCCTGGGGATGGAGGGAACAGTCCAGCTCCCCTCACTGTGCCCTAATCCCCTCGCTCCACCTCCGTGCTGATGGGAGGCGAGGCTTCCCTCAATGGCTAGAAACTGGAAATTGATGACCAAGTAATGCAGTGATGGATGAGGATCCACAGAAAGGTCCAATTCCGACACTGCCACTGGGACAGACCTGCCACTGCAGCCTTTTGTCACACAGCCCTCTGGCTGCCCAAGCCCTTGCCCTCAGAGGTCCTTGGCCCCGCTTCCTCCACTGGCAGTGACCATCCCACAGCTCCGTGCCACGGCCAGGGCCGGCCCTGGCAGCCGGAGCGGAGCGGTGACGTGAGGGCACCGTGACACACACGGCCAGCCCTGCTCCAGGTGCTGGCAGGAGCCGGCACGGCAGCGGCTGCACCTCGGCATTCCCGCTCTGCAGAACCAGGAGCCAGAGCTGGTCCTGCACAGAGAGCAGGGAAGAGCAGAGCAAGGGGCCCTCCACACCCTGGCACCAGGAACCGGGCTCGCTGTGGGATGGGAGGAATCCCTGGGGATGCAGGACGGGGTGCGGCCCTGTGGGTGCAGGAAGGGAGGAATCCCTGTGTGGATGCAGGACAGGATGAATCCCCCTGTGGATGCAGGACAGGATGTATCTCTGTGTGCATGCAGGACAGGATGAGACCCTGTGTGCATGCAGGATGGGATGAATCCCTGTGTGGATGCAGGACGGGAGGAAGCCCTGTGTGGATGCAGGATGGGATGAATCCCTGTGTGGATGCAGGATGGAATGAATCCCTGTGTGGATGTAGGAAGGGATGAATCCCTGTGTGGATGCAGGATGGGACAAAGCCCTGTGTGCATGCAGGATGGGATGAGTCCCTGTGTGGGTGCAGGGCAGCATGAAGCCCTGGGGATGCAGGACGGGATGAATCCCTGCGCATGCAGGAAAGGATGTGCCTCTGCTGCTCCTACAAAAGCAGTGCAGGGGGACAAGCCGGCCTTTGCCAAGCACTGCAGCGCAGGGAAACTGGAAACAGGGACCAAGAGCTTGGAGAGGAGCCGCAGAAGAGCCACCTCCTCCCCACAGGCCGCAGGCTCCCTGCCTGCCCCGAAATCACTCCCTCGCCCTCCTTGTGCCGCGAGCCCCGGGCTCGCCGTCCCTGCACGCAGCAGAGCCGCAGGCGCTCCCTGCGCCGCCCCTTATCAGCCCGGCGGGCCCCGCCCGGCCCGCGGCTATCGCGGCCCGCAGCCCCTGCTGGGCTGGCCCCGGCGTCCTCTCCCACGGGTGACACTGGGCACAAACACGGCCCTTTCCTGCCCAATACCAGCTGCTCGTAGCCCAGCCAGGGTTTTGCTGTGCCCGCACAGAAACCTCCCACCTGCATCCACAGAGACTCACCGGCCCCGCACACCTCCCCCTCCTCAGGCACTCAGCAATTCCCCGCCCGGATGAAAAATATATTAAACTAACTGTACCTTGCAAAGGGTCCGCAGGCACAAAGGGAATTCCTGTCGCTTCTCCCGTTTGCTGCCCCTCTCCTCCTGCCTCCACCGGCAGAGGTCAGAGCCTTTCCCAGCTTCAGCCGGTACCGCAAAGAAGCCAGCAGGTGAACCCACTCCCCCATCAGCACTTACAGCAAACCCTGGTGCGAACAGATCACCCAAATAATTAAACACAAAGCCCCCTTCAGGCTTTAGTTCATGAAGTGTTTTCACGGAGACGACCCCAGTCCTCCCCAGAGTTACACGGGCAGTGTCACGTCCCGAAGGTTTTTTACTCAGCCTCCTCTGCACAGCTCTGAGCGAGTCAAGAATTCCAACTTCAGTGTTTGTCTTCAAGGACGAGACACTGACCCTGCAGCCTGACCTACCTGTGGAGTTCTCCTTGGTTAAAAGCCCCTTGAGCACAGCAGAGAGGCCAAACTGCTCGGTGTGTGAAGTGGGAACTGGACATAAACCTTGTATCCGTGTCAGATTCTGTTTTGTCAACCAAGGAAACAACGGCAGTAAATATTAAAAGGCCTAAGTGGCTCCATTTCAAAGGAGTAATTTTTAAAATACATATAGATGCACTCTGGTGTGGACTTTTAATAGCAAAATTCACATGCTTTAGAGGAGTTAATTGCTCACAGTATGTGAGGGCAGGAAGGGAGAACAAGAGCAGATCTGTAAAGCTGAGAGCAAAAATTAGCCCTGAAAATTGTGCACAGTGGGAAATCTGCCCCGTCAGCCTGAGTTGGGGCCCAGGTACAGGGGAGTCAATTTGCCAGCACAGAGCAGGAAGTGTCCTACCTGGGAGAGGTGAAGAACGGAAACCTGCCCAAATCCTGGTTACAGTAATTACAAATAACATCCTGACACAGGAAATTAAACCTCTCACACAAAGCACCCATTAAAAATGTGAACCTGGTTAAAAAAAAAAAAAAAAGCGAGCAAGAGAGAAAAAAAACCTATGTAAATAACCTGGATTAAATTCAAGGCATTTTCTCCTGAACATCATGAAATATCTTAGATGCAACCAGGCTTTCCTGCTCTCCCTGGAGCCCGTGCTCTGGGCAGATCCCTCAGCACACCCCAGACTCGATTTAGAAGCGTTCAAGAGTGATGAAGACAAACATTCCTGGATACAGGCAGCTTCAGCACAGACCAAATACTGAGCATCATGTTAGCAACCGGTGTCAGCCAAGAGATACAAACATTAGCTTTCCAGAGAAGAATTTTTAGTGCACTGGTAGTTCCTCGTCAGACAGTAAATTTTAAAATAGTCCATAGTAAATGGCAGAGAGTAACCCGTTAAATACTCGAAGTTTTCTGCATATATTATACTTCAATCCTGCAGTAGCACCTCGAGGCATTTTAATAACCTTTCCTGGTTCTCCTTGAACACTTGCAGGGGTTTTGGTGAACACGTTTGGGGTTCCTGCCACTACTTTACTATCATCTCTGTGCAGTCGTCGATAATAAGGTTTTCAAAACAAAATGAAAATGAAAGGAGAAAGTAGAAATATTTTAATCTTCATGTTGAAAAACTGAAGCAAAATCCTTCTCTCTCTTGCCTGCATTCTGCTTCTTGTGTCTGAAAACAGTAGTTAACACTGGTGAAAAGGTTTTCAAGCCTCCGAGCAACACAACCCTTCTCCTCTTTCCCCAAATACCCTCTGTAACACCTGCTTCTACTTAGCAAAACAAATAAACAGTCACTAACCACAAGTGTAACTCTCTACCACTGACATTTCTTTGCATGTCTCAGACCACAGCTTCCTTTGGAAACCCTGAACTTATGTGCTTCTACAGTTTTTATGTCTGTAAGGCCGTAGAAAGATGAGAAAAACAAGCAAACACACACAGGCAGAAGCTGGTGGTATCTACAGCAACAGAGACACAAACCAAGGCAGGGGTTGTGAAATGCATCCTGTGAGGAAGCCAGAAACCAGGGCTGGCTGACGGGGGTGAAATCCAGGATCAGGTGTGAGGGGATGGTTCCCAGGCAGAGGTGACACCAGCAGGGGCCAGGCAGCTGCTGCCAGGGCCCAGCAGGTCTGGGACAAGCACACATCCAGCCAGGCACGAGGCTCCAGGGAGGCAGAGTGGCCAAAAACCTGCCCCGAGCATCCTGCCGGTCCCACTCTGCAGCAGGACACCCCCAGGGGGCCTTGGGAAGGGCGAAGGTGTCGGCTCCGAGATGTGCTGCTCACACCATGGCACAGGTGTCTGCAGGGCAGGGGCTGGGCTCTGCACTGGCTGCCACCAGCGCTGCGGAAGGGAGGAAGGAAAAGGTTGGGTGCAGCTTGTGTGACTGCCCAGCCTCCCTGCCCTGGGTTTGCTGTCACGCTGGAGCCAGTGTCGGCCTCAAGCTTGCTGTGTCAGCAGAGGGTCAGGCTGGGTATCAGGAAAGGTTCTGCCCCCCGAGGGTGCTGGCACTGCCCAGGCTCCCCAGGGAATGGGCACTGCCCCGAGGCTGCCGGAGCTCCAGGAGCTCCAGGACAGCGCTGCCAGGGATGCCCAGGGTGGGGCTGTTGGGGTGGCTGTGCTGCACTTGAATGATCCTTATGGCTCCCTTATTCTATTCTATTCTATTCTATTCTATTCTATTCTATTCTATTCTATTCTACTCTACTCTACTCTACTCTACTCTACTCTACTCTACTCTACTCTACTCTACTCTACTCTACTCTATTCCTATTCCTATTCCTATTCCTATTCCTATTCCTATTCCATCCCATCCAACCCGCAGCCTGGGCAGGGTCCAAGGCCGCCAGTCCCTTTCCTACAGGTGGCTGGAGCCTTGCATCCCCTGGCCGTGACGAGGACCGAAACCATTCCCGATTCCCCGAGCCAGGGACGGATAAAGAGCCGGCGTTAAGGAAAGCATCGCCACCTGCGCGTCCATCTCCCTCCGCCACTTGACAGCCGCAGTGCGCGCTGCGCTCTCACCGGCCGCGACCTGGGGCGGTGCGGGGGCGGCAGGAGCAGAGCCACGGGGAGACGGGGCAGGCCGGGGGAAGGTGCCCGTGTCCCCTGCCTATGTCCCCTCCGTGTCCCCTCCGTGTCCCCTGTCCGTGTCCCCTGTCCGTGTCCCCCTGTCCGTGTCCCCTGTCCGTGTCCCCTGTCCGTGTCCCCCGTCCGTGTCCCCTCCGTGTCCCCTGTCCGTGTCCCCTGTCCGTGTCCCCC
>WAAG01027417.1:261789-274855 GCA_013390105.1 Tichodroma muraria | reverse complement strand
ACAAACAGGCGGGATGGGACAGGGACAGGAGGGATGGGGACACTCGGGATACAAACAGGCGGGATGGGACAGGGACAGGAGGGATGGGGACACTCGGGATACAAACAGGCGGGATGGGACAGGGACAGGAGGGATGGGGACACACGGGATACAAACAGGCGGGATGGGACAGGGACAGGAGGGATGGGGACACTCGGGATACAAACAGGCGGGATGGGAACATGCTGGACAAGGACAGGAGGGACAGGGACAGGCAGGATGAGGACACACGGGATGGTGATGGAGACAGGCGTGAGGGGACACACGGGATGGGGACAGGCAGGGCAGGGACACGTGGGATGGGGAGACGCTGGGCGGGACAGGCTGGACAGGAACACACGGGCTGGGGACACGAGGACTGGCTGTGCTGGACTGGTTTGTTCCAGCGTGAATTGACAGCAGGATTGCCATTATTAATTTAAAATGTGTGCATGAGAGACATGGAGCATATTTTATTAATCCAGCTCATTTAAAAGCTTTAAAAGACCCGCAGGAAAGCAGCAGCAAGAGAACTTTGAGGTCTTTGTAACGAGAGCATCGCCCTTTCTGGAGGAGATTTTGGGTAGAATTTGCAAAATCGAGGGGAAAAGCATCATGAGTGACAATGCACCATGACCACACTCAGAACGGAGCTGAAACCCTTCAGGGAGTTACCTGACTCCTTGCATTTTTCCTAGGAAACATTTTTCCTGTATTTTCCTCTATAACCAGAGGCATTCTGGACTTACTGGTTTGTACAGGTGTCTCAGAAGCAGCATTTCCTCAACACACCCAACAGCTCTTTGGGGTTTTTATTAAATCCAAACTCCAATATTTGCACTTGAGCGATGCTTTTTGTGTTCAGAAGCTTTTACAAGCACTCACTGGTGAGGTTTGCTGGAAGACAGAGGAAGAGTTTAGCCCATGGTTCCTATAGCCAGATATTAATGCTCTATTTCCCCCCTGATAATTTCATTATTTTCTCCAGCATTTCAAACAGACATGAACCAGGGAAAAGAGGGATCCTGGAATTCTCAGGAAGCATTGCAAATGCAGTGATTGAGACTGAATTTCACACCTCCCCTTAGCTGGACCCAAGCTGCTGAGCAAGCACAGCTGCTATATTTAGTGCTCTGATTTTCCTGGAATCCATCCTGGGCTCAGATCACGGCACAGGACCACGAACATGGATCATGGTCCTCCCTCTGCCCCTCCAGCTCCTCCACAATGGTTTGGTCTGAAGCTCCAAACTGACACAGGGCTGAAACAGACTGGCTGCAGACAATAATCTTGCCATGTCAGGCAAGCAAAGATCTGTTTCTCCTACTAATACATTCAGCTCTGAAGTATTTTTCACAAACATTGCATTAGGAGCTCTTCCCAAACAGCCTGGCACATAGGGATGGGGTGACATTCATGTCTCACGAACAGAAATCCCGTCTGACCAGAAGATGGAGGAAAAAATCAACCTGTGCTAAAGAAATGTGAGATCCAAAGAGCTATGGAAATGGGAAATTATGTTCAGTTTTCAGTTTCGTTTCGGATGTTTTAGTTGTTCTTTTGCTTTACAGGAACTGTAAATATGTGGGGTTATGTCCCACACCACTGCCAAGAGCTATTTAAAGGACGAGGAGTTATTTAAATGCAAACAAATAACAAGGAGTTATTTAAATGCAAAGGTTTGTGAGTGTTATAAATGTGAACATGGAGATGGGACGGGTGAAATCCTGCCACAAATCCACAAGCAGGCTTTGGAGAGTCCAGCCCTGAAGTCCCCCTCAGCAGGAAGACAGTCTGGACCTTTCCTGCAAGGATCTCGAGTGCTCTGCCCTATCCCACTCACACCACCCTGCCTTTATCAGGAGTGGGTGGAGGTGGTTTCACTCCACTGACGGTGCTGGGCCAGTCACATCTGGAGTGACTCGTCCCACCGACCTGGGACACCTTTTCAGGCTGAGGCTTGCTCTCTGCAGGTGCTTTTCTCTCCCTCCTGGTGCCCCTGGAAGCTGCCAGCTCCCAGGAACTCCCTCCACGCGGGCAGCGATTCCCACCCAGGGCTCCCCCTGCTCGGGGAATCACCGACCTCCCCCTCCAGAGAGCCACGGCACGAAGGGAATGTGCCAGGCTGTGTTTTCCTCCTCTGCTCGCCCTCCCTTGGCATCATCACAGGCATTTGTCTTGCTGCAAGCAGAGGAGACGGGCTAGGGAGACGAGGAGTGGGAAGCCTGGCTCCAGAGGAACGGCTGGATGACTGCCAGGTGCTTTTATATTCCATCCCTGCTGCTGTGGAGAGGGGAGAACAACACTACCTTGCTAGCCTTTCAGAGAGGAGCTCCCTCTGGCAATTAATTTGAGTAATAAATGTCTAAATACTCTCCATATATCAAACCTTCCAGTTCAGCCAACTGGGGTTGTTTTTCTAAAGGGAGAAATCGTGGAATGGTTTGGGTTGGAAGGGATCACAAAGCTCACCCAGGTCCACCCCCTGGCACGGGCAGGGACACCTCCCACTGTCCCAGGGTGCTCCAAGCCCCATCCAACCCGGCCTTGAACACTTCCAGGGATCCAGGGGCAGCCAAAGCTGCTCTGGGAACCTGTGCCAGGGTCTCACCTCCCTCACAGGGAAGGATTTCTTCCCAATATCCAATCTAAACGCCCTTGTCCTGTCACTCCAGGACCTTGCAAAGAGTCTTTTTCCATCTTTCTTTCAGGCTCTCTCCAGGCACGGGAAGACCACAATTAGGTCCCTGCAGTGGTGTCGATCAGCTGAAAAGAGACAGCCACAGACCTGCTGCTTTTGCACATTCAAAAACGTTCCTTTCCCCAGTGACATCCCCAAAGAACACCAGAGATGACCCCACACTCCTTCATTACAGCGCAGTGAAAGCCAGCTTTTCACTGGAAAAAAGAGGAGGATTTAGGATTTGCCACATGCCAGCAAAAAACAAGTGTTTAATAATATTTCACCTTGAGTATTGCAGAGGTGAGAGGAGCAGCAGCAGCAGAGTTTCCTGCTGTGGGAGAGGATGCAATACCATCAGCAGGGAGGGACTAGAGTGGCTTCTGCTGCAGAGTCTCAGGCTGCTGTCCCTTCCCCAGGCAGCTCGTGGAGCACAGCAGAGGATAAAATGAGAAATATTCCTTTTCTCCTCAAGTTTTGTAAGGCATGGGAGAGATAGGGAAGGAGAGTCTGCATGGGTCGTCTGCAAGAACAAAAGAGGAAGTTTTCCCCTTAATTTTAGACAATTTTTCAGCAAATGCCAGACGTGATGTAAGAAGGCTGATGCTGCTGAAGCCTTGCTCAACTTGCTCCCCTGCAAATCTTGATGTTAATAACGCTTTGAAAATGCTGATTTCATTGAAGTTGTTTCCTTTGCTTCCCTTTTCTTCAGGGGAAAATGGAGGCTACAGCAGGAAACAGCCATCAATTCACAGCTGCTCCCACACTTAGATTCTGGATCAATATAACAGAATCAGCTCAAACAGAAAAAATGCAAAATACTCTGCCTAGAAAAGCCCAGAAAGATGTGTATCACTGATAGATGCTGGAAACAATCTGAATAAAAGCTGAAAACAAGAACCAGCCCCCAGGCACAGGCTGGGGGTGCACAGAGGAGTTGAGCCTCACGTGGGGGTGGTGATGGCACTGCAGGAACAGCCGGATGCAGGGAATGCTGGAGGGGTCACTCCCTGGAGGTGAGTTATTCAGGGCTGCTGTCGTCCCCCCAGCTTCACTGCCAGGGAATATGGGCAGCTTGGGAACAGTCCCTCAGCCCCTAAGCAGCACAAAGGCCGTCTGGGGGAACGGGCATGTTAAATTAGATGTCCTTCTCCGTTTTTCTACTCCTGCTTCCCTTCTGGATCTGATAAAGAGGTGGCTTTTTGCTACGTCAGAGAAGCTGATGGTGTTCCAGGCTGCAGGCAAACAGCAGAGAGGACAGGACAGCACCTGCAGCCTGGCTAAGAGCCACCCAAGTTTGGCCTGGTGCTGGATAGGACAGAGATTTGGACATCAAGCAGGGATTTGGGCTCTAAGATGTTGCCTGTCAGTGGGTAGAACCCTGGGAAGGGCATCGGCATCTTTTATACAGGCAAGATCCACTACTGAATACTGGGAGTGGGAAAAACTCACTTTGGATAGTGTTGGGTGCACAGGGTCTTGTGCTTCCTCCTGCTCTGCAAGTCCTAAATTAATAAAAACCAGTCTTCACTGATTAGCATCATCTTAGTGGGTCACTACGTTTCCAGCCATCCAGGCAGAGAAATGGGATTTATTCACCTCCTGGATCTGCTGACAAACGTGCTCCTGCCTTCCCCTGCAGTGCTTCGGAGCCCTCCCTGCCCGAGGAGCTGCTGCTCACAGCTTGGGAGTGCTCAGCCTTTAAATATTAACTCTGCGTGCAGCTGCAAGCGCCGCGGCAGAGCCCCAAATCCAGGTTTGTCAGATCCAGCGCTCAGCAGTGAACGAAAGCCTCGTCCCCCCGCGCAGGGCCGGGCAGAGGCAGCGGCTCGGGACCGCCTCCCCGGCATCGCGCCGGGGCTTCCCATCATCATCTCCGAGTCACCTGCCGCCCGCTTACTGAAGCAGGCTGAGCACTGGCTCTGCCACGGAGCACTTCACAGCCTGCAGCAGGGCTCCACTGGAAACTGCAGGAGCTGCTCTTAGCAGTGACACTGAGCACGGAGCCCAGAAAAGCGCTGTTTGTGGGAGCTGCACTCCAGCTGGAACCAATGTCTTGCCCCTCATGTGCAGAGAAGAAAGCAGAGAAAGGCAATTCAAGAGCATCTGAAGCTAGGCACAGATAGAACACTCCTGCAGAGCCCTGTGGGACTCGATCCATCTGGGTCCTTCTTATCAATTTAACCAAGTAATTCCCATTCCACATACACCGAGAACAGTTCAGTTGGTGTGGAAAACTCAAGTGCTCAGTGTACCAGGTGGGGGGGCCAGAAGTATCTCCCTGCCATCACCTGTTGTGTTTTAGAGGGCAAACCCAGCAGGGTCTGTGCCAGAGCAGGTTCCTGTCCCACTTCCAGCTGGATTCCCCACGGGATCTCTCTCCTGGAAGAGAAGATCTGGAAAACCGCTCCTCAGCACTTTGCCCTCCACGGTCACCACTGCTCCCCAGAAGGAATGGCACCAAGGTCGGCTCTGAACCCGGCTCCTGCTGCCAGGGGACAGCCAGGGACACTTTGGGCACAGCCCTACTGCATTTTTAATCCCTCCTGTCAGTTATTGTGCAATCACCGAGTTACTTTAACAGGAAGGAAGAGGCTTGAACACCCAACCTACATTCAGCACTGCAACGAGGTGTTTCGGTAAATCAGAAGTGTTGCAAACGTGAAGAACCTTCGCTTTCTCCTGGAAATAAATCCTGGAACTTGCTCTTTTTTCCACTTCTGCTCTTCCCACCACTTCAGCCCCCAGCACATCAGTGTGGTGAGGTGATAAGAGCCCAGGATGGTCCAACACCATGAACCTGTTCCTAAGAAGAAATTATTGATTTGTATGTTATTAATTATTTCATAGAATTATCACAGAATCATGGAATGGTTTGAGTCAGAAAAGACCTTAAAGCTCAGCCAGTCCCAACCCCCCACCATGGGCAGGGACACCCTCCACTGAACCAGTTTGCTCAAGGCTTTAGCCCCCAAAAGCTTCACCAGAAGCCCAAGAGAAAGCGATGAAATTGCACCTGTGGTATTGGGATTACAAACCACAACAAACTTTACTTGTTAAGCTGAGTTCTAGATGGGTTTGCTTTTACTCCTCAGGTGGCATCTCACAAAATGGGATGCAAAAAAAAAACCCACAAAAAAAAAAAAGAAAAAAAAAGGCTTCAAAAAACCCCAGATTTCAAAGTCAGAGAACATCAGCGTTCAGGTGGTGTGATTTTTCCAGAGTGAAAAAGAGATAGGCAGGACCTAGAATCCAAAGCACACGGAGCTGAATTCCAGGGCATCTGGCAGGTTCTGAACTCGTTCCAGTGATCAGAGGTGGCTCCGACTCACCCACAAGAGTTCCTGCAGCTCCTTGTTCCTGTTAGCAGGCCCAGCATTAATGCTGAGCTCGAACTCTATAAACAAGGATGACCTGGGCCGAGTATTTCCGGGGATTTAGTGTCCACAGCATGCCAGCCAAGCCCAAGGGCTCTCCTGGAAAACAAAGCATTTCAGGCCTACAAAAACTGACGAGAAATCAATGTTTTGCTACAAAATTCTGCTTCATACTGCAGCCAGTGAACCTCTTCTCCAGGAGGCAGAGGCTAAAAAAAAATAAAATCAACTCTGCTATATCAAGATACATAATTCATAGAGGTTTGTCGCAGAACACTCCCGAGTGCCATCAATATTTAAATATTGAGCACAAAACTGGCTGTCAAGTGCAAGTCAGCAATTTCCTGGTGCCTCCCTGCTGGGGACAAAGTCATCAGGCCGAGCAGAACCTGGAGGAACCTTGTGAGACTCTGTTACATATTTTATTTGAAACACAAGATTTGTTTGCAGGAGCAAACCAGCCGGGCTCTGCCAACCAACAACAAGAGTCAGCTGGCTGCCTCTGCTCGTCAATAAACTGAAAAAATGATTCCATCACACCAGCATGAGGCTGTATATGTTTATTCATCGTCAGTAATTTTTGTACACAAGGCAAATATTAATAGCTGAAAGGCAACACGTTTGGAGAGTATGTACAGAGCAATGTACAAGCAAGTGTAAGAGGTTTGAAACTATGAATCAGTTTAACCGTTTTATAAAAAAGAAGTGATGCTTTCTCTTCCAAGACCTCCCTTAGAAATAATTTATTGCCAATCTTAAACTAAAGCAAGGAGAGAAAAAAAAAAATTTACAATAAAAAGTAGTCCCTGGAAAGTTTATAAAAAGTTAAACATATAAAATTGTAAGCCACAAACATTTATACAAAGCTAATACAAATCTTGGTTTTGTTAAAGATCTATGAGGTTGTTATAAAATATATTTTTACATAAAGGCTTCACATAAGGTAAGCTCTCACTGCTACTGAAAGCGCAGGAAAGCGGTTTTAAATAGTCTGCAATTCAACTTATTTTCAAGTACAACGCAAAGAAATTGCAAAATGGCACTGTATTGCAATGCTGTGTAATTCAAAACTACGTTAATGGTACCATCAGAGAGACAAGACCTGTAAAGTGAACTGCTGAACGATTTGCACGGCAGGAGACTGCCCGAGGGCGCTGCAAAATGAACCTCCTGCAGCTGTCCTGGAAGAGGAACTGCAGGGGAGTGTTCTGCTGCTCATGGCCATGAGGGAGAGCTCAGGCTGGGACCCACCAGAACCCCGGCCCCAGCCCAGGGACAGGAACACCCACCCACCCCATCACTCTGCTGGATGATGCTGAATTCAAAGCTACTCACAAACAAGCCCCAGAAACAGCCTTTGAGATCAACTTGACTTCTTTTTTAAGAGCAGTTTTCTAGAAGAAAGCTGAAGTTTCACACAATCTGATGGCTTATGCTCCCACGTACAATAGAGAGGAAAAAAAAAACCAGTAACGTTTTTAAAGCCCTGATGAACAGCCACAGTTTTTAGGTATCAGTCATCTCAGCTGAACACTCTGCAGCAGGGAACAGTCGCTAAAACACCAATTTCACCTTCAAGTACAGCTTGTACAGGACAGTGGTTTATCTCCATACGGTCAGTGATCTTCAGAACACAGCTCACTCCAGCAATGAGAACTAAGGAACTTTGGGAAACTTGATTTTCTGGGGCACTTCACTTTCTACCTGCTTTCCCACCTTCACCTGGAATACATCCCAACCTCGTGCCACAGACTGGTTTCCATGAGAAAGCTTCACTCTCACCAGCAAACTCTAATCCTGGTTGTTTCAAGACAAAACTCAGCTGTTCAGAGCATCAACCCTTCACCTCTTGTACCAGATTTACGTCCTGCTATAAACAAATGATATTTAGAAACAAATCTAACAGGAAATACAACAGTCCAAGGGATGCTCCATTCAGGGAGCTCATGAAGAGTGAGCCTGGAGATGGACAAGGGCATTGATTTGGGGTTTTTGGCTGTAGGGTAACACAGGAACCATGTAAACAGGAACATCCAGGTGCGTTGCCTCACCCCTCTCACACTGGGAGCGGGAAACCCGAGTGATTTGACTCAGTTATTTCATTAAAACAATTTCTGCCTGAGATTCATATAGTGCTTTATCTACCAGGGCCTACAAGTGACCCAGCACTGGGGTCCCCCTCGCTCTCTTACAGGCCCTGGGGTTCACAGGAGAGTGATCTGAAAGGATTCAGAACAGGGATTTTTGTGGCTGCTCTGAGGAGAAGCTGCTGAGGATTTCCCCACTTCAGCTAAGGTCAGAAGTGCCCAGTGATCACCAGTGCCTTGGTGATCCTGCCTGCCCCCACATCCTTAGACTGACATCAGTTTTGAGGATCTTCAGTAAATTAACAGGTTCCTTTGACAAAGAATTCATCAACACTTCACATAAATTAGTTCAGACAAATCCCTGGTACCTTACCCTTCACTACCAGTCTTTAGTCTTTTCTGCAATCATCTGGTCTGACACCATCCAAAGCACCTACTGCAGACCTCTCCAAATCAACTGTTTTAACCAGAAGTAAGTCTCTCTTTTGAAAAGACACTTGTTCAAGACAACTGTCAGCAAAGGAAAAACCGACCCATCTCCTCCTCCTATTGACAACCAAGGGCATGGATTTGTTTTCTACTTCCCAAGACTGGACTTAGAGGCCAGAGGTTTGTGTCTGCTCAGGGAGGACTTACAGCCCGAAGGAGAACTCCTGCTCCCATCACAGGTGTGTTGTTCAGTCCTTGAAAGAGCCTCACCAACCTTTCCTGAGGTCTCTGCTTCATCCTCCTTGAATTGCTCACATATAACCTGAACACACCAAATAAGAAATAATCCATGTCCAGTAGAGGCAAAATCTACATTAAATATCCCCATCCAAGATTCTATTAACTCTCCTGACATCAGTGCTGCATCCAGACTTCAGGATTATGTTTAGACTCTGCACTGTGACTTCTCCCAAGCTCTTTTCAGAATTCTTTCCTCCCCAAACAGTGCCTGATGGCCAGAATCACAGACTAACCTATGACTATTCACCGGATGATATAAAAAAATAGAGGTCTTTCAAAGCACCTAGCTAAATAAAAATACACTATTCCCCTTCTACTGCCAGGAGAACGAGGTACAGAGATGTTAATACAACTTACAATCACAGTAAGTAAAGGCTAAGTTCAGGAGACAGGCAGCTTTCCTATGTCCTGGCAGGGCCACTGCTCCCAGCAGTGACACCACCATGTCACCCCTGGCTCGAGGGATGAGAATGAAAATGTATTCAGGGATTGGCCACCAGCACGATCCACAGGAACTGGCCAATTCCACGGGGCAAAGTGGCAGCTGAACTGCCCACACCACACTACAGCCTGGGGGAAATGTGGCAGGGACACTGATTTTTATATCACAATCTCACTCTCTTTTTGCAGTGTGCTGTGGGGTACATCAGGATTGCTTCATTTTCATTATTTTTCACTACTATTATTATTATTATCATTTCTTTTTTTAATCACATGGCAACACTAACACCTCCCCCTAAGAAAACAAAACAAAACTGCAAAAGGACTTGGGTAAAATAGCCACAAGCAGCACTCTGGAAGATGCTGTGCAACGTGTTTGGCTCAAGTACACTTAGGATTGCTTAGACCCAACTGGAAAGTCTCAGAAAGAACCTCATCAGCTGATGCATGTCCTGCTGGGACACGGTCTTTAATTTTTTTCAGAAGAAAACATTCATCTGCACGGTGTCAGCTACACAAGGCATCTGCTGGGGATTTGTAAGGCCACTGAAAATGCCAGAGGACGACAGAACAAGGAGGCACTTAGGTTTGCAAGTCCTTCTCTCCGTCACCAAAAGCTCCTGACTCAGAGGAGGCACCCGGGAAGGAGGCAAGGGAGGGAGTTCAAATAAACCAGTGCTAAGTTAAAGCGCTTCCAGAACAGGTGACCCACAGGTAACATCTGCTACCTCCAGGGAACATCTGCTCAGTGAAGATAAAAAACACAAGCTGGGCTTGCTCCCCCCTTCCCCACCAGAATGCCAAGAGGATTGATCAGAGTGCTCTGTGCTTTGCCTTGGCTCCAGGGCGTGCGGACGCCTCCGGAGTGAATCCGTGTACTCTGCCAGCCACTAATCCCTCATCACTGGACTCTGCACTTCCTGATAGATAGGTCTGAAACTCCTGATTTGAAGTTTTTTTGAAGCACTTCCTATCCCAAGCCAACGCCATGATTTATACTTAAACAGAAGTACGTCACACCCAGGAACACGCGCTTCAAAGAGATGATTCCAGCAAGGGATTTGATGGGATTGCTAACCAAAACCAGACCTGAGAAATCATAAGTCAGCTATGGCATCACAGTCTTTACAATGAAGTTAGATGTGAAAAGTTTCTCTCTCTCCCCGCCTCACCTTAAATTACTGCCACAGTCTAATAATTGCAACAATTTCACTGAAGTTTCGACTTGGAATTCTGGATTTTCTAGGATAATAAACATGTTTGAAAAAGGTCAAATTTACCACTTTACAGGTAACTTAGACATAGGTCTGCTATAAAATTACAACTTGAGTCAACTTGAAGCTACACTGGAAGAGATTAAGCCTGAATTTCTGCAGAAATTGGCAATAATGTGTTCAGCAGCAGCTTTTAGCCACATATCAAGAAGTCTGACAGGATCTGGATTTCTCTACTCCTGCTGTAAACTTCTAGTTAAAAAAACAACACACAAGAGTTACTGAAATAAACCAGTCTTTTTGCACATCACTGTAACATCAGCTGCTTGAGGTTGTCGTGCAGGATGGTATCCTTAACATCACGGAAAACTAGCCGGATGTTCTCTGTGTTAATAGCAGTGGTGAAGTGGTGGTACAGGGGCTTCTGCTGCTGGTCCCGGCGTTTCGTGCGAAAACAATCCACCAGGAATTTTTGGACATCTGTTAAGCAGTGGGGATCCCCTTCAAACTCTGGGAAATAGTCTTTGATGCTGACTTTCTGTACTTTTTCCTCAAGCAAGTCCGTCTTGTTTAAGAAGAGGATGATGGAGACGTTGCTGAACACCCGGTTGTTGACTATTGTTTCAAAAATGTTCAGGGACTCCGTGAGGCGATTTGTCTGCCTGTCCTCCATGAGCACTTGGTCGAACTCACTGGAGGACACGAGGAACAGTATCGACGTGACACTGTCGAAGCACTCGAACCACCGCTTCCGTTCCGACCTCTGGCCACCCACGTCGACCATCTTGAAAGGGACATTTTTGATTTCAAAGTCGTACTCGTGAATCCCTTTGGTGGGCCTTCGTGCCAGCAGGATGTCTTGCTGTGAGGGAAGGTAATCCTACAGAAATAAGGAGAGGTTTTTGGTTAGGATATGATCATGGGTATGGGGACAGCTGAGCTGTGGTGGAGAGAGCAGCTTGCACAGGAACAGCACGAGGTTTTCATAAAAAAGAAAGGGACGTGGATTTCCGTGCTAACATTGCAGCTTTTGGGAAAGAGCTGCAGCCCAAAGCAGGAAAGATACCCAGTATTAAATCAGAACATGTACCCCAAAGAACTTAAGCTTTCCCTTTGCCATGTGACAAGGATCCATAACCAGCCTCGGAGCCAGCAATTCCTCATGCCAGTTTCCCTCATTCTGGATCACTTCATGCTTCCTCCTTCTCTTCCCACAACGCTGGCTGCAAACACTACAATGCAGCAAATGGATTCTAAAAGAGCTTTCTCAAACCAGTAACTCTGAGATATCCCATGCCAGCTGTGGGCTCTCCATTCCTCCCATGCTCTCCTGCAAAGTGCATGACTGCTTCCAGAGACAAAACAGCTGCTCCACTAAATAACTTTAAAGCAATCAATTATGCCTGAAAATTAAAACCTAAGCAACTTCCTGTGTTTGTGCCATGCATCTTTGCTTCCTGCTGTATCAGTGCACACTGGTGAGCCCACACTTTGCCCAAAATTTATTGTGCAATGAGTAGAACATTGAAGTTCTACTCAATGAAGGAAGAAAGAAGGAGAAGAAGAAGGGGAAGAAACTGAGAGCTGGGGACAGCAGTGCCTTTCCAGCCTGGGGCACACAGACAGCTGTACCCTGAAGTTCTCTAGCCCACGTTCCCCCAGAATTTAAGAGGCATTCAAGAGACTATTTTTTTTTTTTTGATTGTTACATGAACATCATCAATGGATGCAGATGCTACAGGAAGAGTAATTCTTACTAGCCAGCTTTTGACAGCATGAAATTCAACACTCAGACTGGGGGTGTCTTCATTTCCAGAATTATACTTTTGTCTATGGTCCAAGTCTTTCTGTTACCTGCATCTCTACCACACAGCTGCCTGTGCTGGACTTGAAAACCTTGCTGTTCACTTGTTATGGAAACTCTTCCTCACATTTTCCCAGCATTTCTCCTTATTTCAGACATTTCAGAGAGCACGATGTAGGTTTTGGAATTTCAGTCTTCCTAAAAAGTGAGTGATCTATGATCTTCCTTTGACAGTGCCAGTCCCCACACTTGGAGCTTTTACAAAGATGTGTAAGGCCATGGTGCAGAAAGTCTGATTCAACCAGTCAGCTGGGTGGGGGAACAAGCACACAGCACTATGGCTATTTCAGTACTTGTATCCCAAGTTTAAGGCATCTGGGCAAATTCAAACCACAAAAATAAAATCTAGAAGTCATGAAGTGAGTGCTACATTCCAAAAACTCAAGGATCACTTTGCTTCACCCTGTAAGTTCTAAAGTCAAACTAGAGAGAGAGGGCTTTGTCTGAATTCGGGGTTCTTTTTCCCGAGCTGCCCATGACTAAGGCACTGATTTTTATCGTGGCAGGGATGACAAAGCAGCTCTGAGTACAGGCTCCCCACCCTGCAGCCTTTGCTGCAGCACTGTTACACACCCAAACCCCACAGCACTGAAACCTGGAGGAGAGGAGAACTGCTAAAGCAACATAAGAGTTCCCTCCAAACTGACCAAAAGAGG
>WAAG01027417.1:239363-261723 GCA_013390105.1 Tichodroma muraria | reverse complement strand
GTATCTTGGGTCTTGTCTACTGAAATTATACAGAGGAAAACAATCAGCAAGAGCAGTGCAGGGACTGTATGAAATGTCACTGGGCACATGTGAAGGGATTTTGAGCAAAGCTGACTGTCAACACGTAGGCAGGAGTGTCACAGGTTCAACAATCATTCCAGCTTCCAAATGGGAATGTATAATCTTTTGTTTTTCAGGAAGTTAGTCTCAACTTCTCAGAACAAAACCAAAACGTCTTAGGAAAGCTCAGGAGAGACTGAAATTATTGAATTACGTAAATAAATAAAACCAACTAATCTAATAGGCAAAGCCACATGCACCTTCAATATTGAAACAAGGGCACAAAGCAAACTCTCCTGGGAGTTGACCTGTAATGTTTATTCAGTAAAGCTTTGGAGAACAAGGAGCTTATCCCCAGAATTCCTGACAAATTCTCTCTGGAGTACTATTACTCACTGAAAATTCCTTCCACACTTTCAGCCACAAAGAGAATACTTCCAAGTGCTTTCTACTTCTACACACACAGACCTACCATGGAGCTGGGTATCTTTTGGGTCCCTTCCAACCCAAACCATTCCATGTTTCATCCTGGATATTGGCTACTTTGATCCAACAGGCAGCAAATGAGGGCTCTGTGAGTTCAGTGCAGGTATCTAGACACCATCTGGCTACAGGAGACCAAACACAACAACTCCCAGGAACTCTCCCAGTATTTCAGTTATCTTTCTGAAGGACAATTATGTTTTCTCCCTCGTGCCCAGTTCCTTGGAATACAAACAGCTTTCCCCTTTCTCCATTCTGATTCCAATTCTCCACATCTGAAGACTGCAGCATCAGGTGAGTATTTTCCTTGGATTGCACTGAATATTATTTTCCAAGTTCTTTCCATGTTTTGCCATTGCCAGTAAGTGTTTTTTTCCCTCAAGCATCCTCACATTGATACTGATTTGGAACACGTGCTTTCTTCCTGATTTTCCTATCTCCTTTCCTCAAATTCACTGCAGTCTGCTTCTTCTAAAGGAGTTCCTCTGGTTATCAGTAGCTCTTTTGGCTATCATATCACTGTTTGCCTAGTTCAAATTACAATTTAAGGCATGACTAAGATCCAATCACAAGATGGAAAGCCAAGTCTCTCCGTGAGGTATTTTGGATACATACAGTCTGCACTGGCAGTTGAAATAGCAACACACAGTCGCAAGGAATCCAGGAGAGCCCACGCATGTCTGCCTGTCAGATACTCTTATTTTGCTGATCTGATTAAATCTGAACATTAAGTTCTTTTCCCTCAGTGCTGTTATCAGCTCCCTTTTGGCAAGAGGCACGTGAATTGCAGACCTATGTGTTTATAAGCAATTTAGTTGCAAGTCAGCCCAGTTGCATCAGATAAGAACAAATACTTTTATTTACAATTTGGGGAAACAATCATTAGACAATCTTGCACCTAGATAAGAATAAACCAGAAGAACCTATCAAATCTTTCACTAACAAAACTTAGCTAGTGCTTTTTTCCTCAAAGATTTAACATTTTATACAACAGCAGATCCTGATGAGTCCTGATTCTCAACACCATTTGGTCCAACTTGAAGCCAGAAAGGCTGTAATTCACAGCATCCCACAGCAACATCAGATCTGCAGTAAGTGTGTTTATGTATAAAAATATTAAAAAACCCCAACTACTGCCAAAGTTTCACACTTTAATCAAAGAATGGAGCAAAGTTTCTCTATGAAGAACTTTGAAATGGAGCTGCAAAACTCTATCCAATATTGTTGAGGAAAAATCCAAGCCCTTTGAAACTTAAAGGCACTGGATTCAAAGACCATGAGAAATCCACCACTGGCAGAGAGTTCAGCAGTTCATTAGAGTAAGTGCAGATCTCCTCCTAAGGGCAAGACTTATAACTCAAGACCAAATCCAAATTCAGAGTGCTGGAGTTCTCAAGCCAGAGATCTGGGAAGCACAATGACCACCAGTGCTTTAGTTACAACAATGACAGTTCAAAGCAGAAAAATAGTCTGGCTTAAAATTTAATCTGTTAAAAAGAAAAATGAAGTTAAGCGTGATGTAACAGGGTTTCACTGAAGTGGTTTGGATTCCTTCATTTGGTACCATCAGCTAGGAATGACCATGGAGAAACTGCCTCCCCACAGAGTTCAAGCACCATACTGGAACTCCAGTTTTAAAGGCAGTTTTTCCACATGCCATTTCAGCAATCGACAAACGATGAGCATCAGCAGATTCCTTCATTATTCAAGTGCTAATTAACAGTTCTAAAAAAAAAGTATTCTAAAGAAATTTCAGGTTTTTCTCCAGAGAGAACAGACTTTATTCTTTACTGAACTTATGTTAAAGTAGGCATTCCTGGAAGGTACCACTGACCTGTGACTGATTTAACTCAGAGCTCCTAACTGCACATGTAACCCCAAACCCAGTCGTTTTCGGATGTCATTTAGTGTTGAAAAGCTACTTTAACAGTCTCCTGCCTGGCCAAGCATTTGTAACTTGTTTTTTTGTTCAGCTTTGACAGAAGGTTTATTTCCAGAAAGTCTCCTGGCCCTTGCATTGCCCTGTGTTTTTGACATGTCAGTGATGAACTGCTGAGATAACCAAGTTAACTAAAGATAAAGTTATTGGAGCAGACGCTAATTACATTACATCTATTTAAAACCCAGAGATCACAAAGACTACTTAAAACTCAAGACTGGAAAGAAAAATAAAAAAGGACTTACTTGTTCTCCAAGTTTATCCAAGTTGTCCAAGAAATACTTTACAGATTCCCCCTAAAAACAAATCAAACAGTTATTTAAATAAGTGACATCCTTGATCCCAATAGTTTACATTCTGAAGTCCAGATAATTTATCGAAACCTACATTTAAGTGCTGTAAGCTTTAATCACTGCCATTTTTAAAAGCAGCTATCCTAAGAACACAACTGATGATTTATTCTTAGGCCAGTTAATATTTAAGCCTAAAAGCATAAAAGGCACATTTATAATAGTCACATTCTTTCCAAGTTTAGACTTGATAAATAAATCCAAGTGTTATCCACAGGGAGCATCAATGAAGCAGCCACACCTTCATTATGAAAAGAAACATTCAATTCCTCTGAGGCTTTGCAGTGTGCACACACAGGCATTCAGGTACAGGGATTAATCACCAGAGAAAGTTCATTTATACTGCAGTGCCACAGGAGTCATTCCCACAGGTACTTCCCCGGAGCACAGTGAGTGATGAGCAGAACACAGTTTGAGAAACCACAACAAAGCATTTCACTCAAGTTTCGCATCAGACACCCAGCTGGACCAGAACATCTTACTCTGAGTGATGAGCAGACTCCAGGCTGCTGCGCATGATATCACATTTAGTATCCAGGCTTGTCTTCTGGATTCAAATCATCCCTGTCCTGGCAAAGGGTAACTGCAGTTTTTAATCCCTCCAGTAATGCGGAACTAAAGACTTTTTCACGGTAAACCTGAACCACAGTCAAGCCTGCAGAACTCCATCGGTGTGCTGGGATTAAGGAGGAATTCTTCCATGGATACTGCTGCACCTGAGTTCACTTGCAATAGGAATGTATGGATGGAATTCACTGCAGAGGAAAGCACCTTTTTAGGGTTCTGAGCATCCTCACAGAAGCACAAATCTGCTTCCTTTTGGGAGCTCTTAATTACCAGCTGTAACTTATTAATTTTACAGTAAGTGCAGAAAAGAAACCACCTGTGTTTTCACTCAACAGGTTGAAGAGCAGGAATTCTGACTGAGCTTTCTTGATGAGAAAATCAAGCAGCATCTGAGGCCGGGGTGACTACACCTAACCCAAACAAGTGAATTAGGACAGGAGCTACACCCTGGTAATGACTTCCCCTCACTTCAATCTGAACTCTGCAAACTTTATCTAGGAAGAATAGAAACCTCACTATTCAACTGTGTCATCTCAGCATCTACCCAGAGCAGAGTAGGGTAAATAACAGGCCAAAAAGGGTTCTGGCAGACACGTCAGCAAAGGCACCTTTGCAAGTTTTCCAGGCACTAAAATAAGTTACACAATACAAGTAGATACCACACCTTTAAGTGTGCAATTTGAACATCAATGTTTAATGAGGCAAGACTGGGGCTCTGGTTGAAACCTGCCTCGTGCTTGACACACCTGCAGGGAGAGAGCCCAACACATCTCTACTACCTTATTTTACCTCCTGTTTGGCTCAGCTGTCCTAATTTTCTCCAGGGTGACAAATTGCAGCAGGAACACCATTTTAGTAGCATGCAGCAGCAACTGCTGGCAATGATACTGTATCTTTTCCAGCATCTGTTCTAGCCTCAATCCTCTAAGGAAGGTGTACAGGGAAGAGCATTCCTATTTCACGGAAAATAAACAACTGTGATGCACGAATCCATCAAGCTTCCCAAGAAGGAGTAACAGGATCAGAATTCAGGCCTTCCAAGTGTTAAAACCACTGTCTGTAGCCAAATACTAAGGCAAAATAAAATTTAAGGTCAGATTTAATTTCTTTTTTAGGTGCCAATAGGAGCTGGCAACCTTCCCTTCCCCACAGGGCTGGCTACGTACCAATCGGGCAGATTTCAAACTCAGTAAGTGCAGGTATTTATTCTGGAATACCTGGGCCTCAGAGGCTGAATTTGTTGTACATGTGCATACAAACAAGCATTTTAATCTTAGGCAGCTTTTTTATACGACTTACAGCAATACCTATTCCCTAAAGAAGCATTAACCCTGCAGTTAATGTGGAAGTTACTACCTCTCCTTTAAGTCCCAGGGCTTGCAGCTACTGCAATGGATCGAGCAGTTGGAGCAGACAAGCAAACCACAGCCTGGAAAGGTCACAAAACATCCCCAGAAGCAGCTTTCCAAAAGAGGGGATTTCCTGAAATCACAAATTCAAAATACAAAGGCCTGCAGCGACAGCAACGCTCCAGAGCCACACATCCAAAGCCACCGCCAGAACACTGAGATGTCAACTCCATTTCTGGGCTGTCACCTAACAGAGACAAAACATCAAGGTGGCCATGCTGAAACTGAAGAGACTGCACTATTAAATCTATCAGCTGCAACATAACACAGCTCATTAAGCAGAGACATTCCAGCTTCCCTCCTCCACACCACGGGCTCAGCTGCTTGGGTTCTCCCCTCATAAAAATCTGTTCAGACAGCAAGTGCTGTCGACATGACTCAACTCTATAACCAAGGATGAAAGTTGCTCATTCACTGTTTTTTACCAATCTGCATACCAATTAGCCTAGGACAGCTTCAGACTCATCATCTCTTCCTCCACCCCACTCCAGCCACCCATCCGTATCACAGAGCCACAACCCAGGGCCCTGACCAGTGGTAATTTTCTGTCTGCCCTGGGCATGTTGCTATCAACTACAGACACTCTTGACCAGCAAACTACCTTGCTGAACCCATCGTTATCAGAATGCACTGCTGGAGAACCAGAGAGTTTTGAGCCATTTAAACAAGCTTCAAATAGGCAGCATTACAAAGCAGCCAAGCTTCAATCCCTTCCCAAAGGGGGAAGTTTTTTATTTTATCCAATAATGAAGAGAAACCAAAAACTCATCACACAACAACCAAGGAAAGTCTTCGTGCCACCTATTTTTAAAACTCAGTTAGAAAAGGATCCATTCACATCATCTTTGGGGCTGTACAACAACAGCCCCAAAGACAGCTTCTGTGTTAGGCTGCTTTTTCTTGGTAGATAGAGAACCAGATTCTACTCAGTAAATCCGTGACAGTGACCATATTTAAATAGCTGTATTCAACAGCTGTCACCTAAAATTTCCCTTCTGACAAACTGTAAACTCTCTGGTTTACCCAAGATGACTAGAAAAAAGAAAGCGGGTTTCCCCACTCTGTCCCACTAACGCCAGTGTGGCTCACCATGTCCAGCCCTGCCACGTGGCTGCTCGGCAATCCATCTGTGGTGTCACGCCACAAAGGAGCCACACCAAGGGCAAAATCCAGACAGAAATGAGAAACTGAAGGATCTGCCCCCATTAAAACCCCCACAGTTCTCCATTACACTCCTGCTGTCTTCACACCCACGTTCTGTGAGTACATAGGACGGAAATTTAAAGATTAGCTAAAAATACAGTGATGTCCCCAGCACAGGAAAGACCTTGACCTGTTGGAGGGAGTCCAGAGGAGGCCACCAAGTTGATTACAGAGATGGAGCACCTCTCCTATGAGGAAAGGCTGAGAGAATTAGGAATGATCAGCCTGGAAAAGGGAAGACTTTGGGGTCACCTAACTGTGGCCTTCAGCACCTGAAGGGAGCACACAGGAAAAATGGAAAAACTATTTACAAGGGTCTGAAGTGAGAAGACAAGGGGGAATGGCTTCACACTGACAGAAAGTAGGTTTAGTTTGGTTATTAGGAAGAAATTCTTTACTTTGAGGATTCTGTGGCACTGTCACAAGTTGCCCAGAGCTGTGGATGCTGCACCCTGGGAATGTTCGAGGCCAGGTTGGACAGGGCTTGGAGGAACCTGGGGCAGTGGCAGGTGATCCCCCAAACCATTCTATGGTTCTGTGATAATCTTAAACCAGTCACAGGTGAACCTTCTTTTTTAAATGCAGATGAACCCTTTGAAGTAGTTTGTACAGTTGAGCAGTTTGGAAATGCAGATCTCTGAAGGCCAGCAATGACACTGCAGGAACCAACCATGGCATGGAGCCCAACTCATCCATCCCCTGCCCACTTCCCTCTCCTGCACTTCAAGTACAGCCCAAAGATGCCAATACAAGGACAAAATCCAACACAGGCTTGGGCACACATCTCAAATAAATATTGAGGTACTGCAATAAAGCAAACTTCTTGAGCACACCCCAATACAACAGAACGAACAACCCACACATCATCTTCAAAGATCTTCTGGTGTTACAGGAGGGTGCTTTGGCTGTTTTAAACTTCATTAAATTATATCAGGATATGGGATTTTTAAGCAGTCCCTTTCGAACTCTTGAGGAAGATGCCCTTTTTTGTTCAGATGGAATATACGCGTCTCAGCCGCGGCCCTTCAGCCTCCCCCTGATTCAGAAATGCATGTAAACCACAGGAAGTCAACTGTTAAGTAACTTTATTCATAACTGTCAACTATTCCATTTTCAGAAAGGTTTGAGTCAAACCAGCCTGTCTCCTGAAGCCTTGTGACCCTCCCTGAGAGAGCCAAGTCACTTCACCATGAATGTACAAGAAAACACTGAAATCTTACTCCTATCAAGGTGCCCAACGTTACCACAACAGCTTCCCCTACAACTCTGCATTTAACTACTTGTTAAACGAAATATCTCCAGTTTTATAATTCATTCTTTGTAAAAAGACATGGTTACAGCAGAGGTGGTCATTTAGTTGTAGGCCAACACCTGCTGGTGTGGGTATCTGCAGTAAACCAGAGCAGGTATCTTTTACAGGCAAAACACAGCACAAAGATCACTGTCTGGTTACTGCCTAAAGCAAAGGAACCACAAAAATATTTTTGGGGAGGGAAGAAAAAAAAACCTACATGAAATGCACACCAGATGAACACATCTTTTAAACTCAGGAAGCACCAATTTATTTGGTTTCCATGAAAACAATGTCAGCAATCTAAATATGATTTGTTGAAACCTTAGCATAGCCAAATGGCTTTTTAGCTCTTCAAGGGGATCAGGGACAGTGCATTTTTTCCACTAGCAATTGCTTAAAAAAGAAAAAAGAGATAGAGAAAAAGCATCAAATAAAGATTTAGTCATCACAAGGTTTAAAGAAATAAACAATTTATCAAACCATCTAGCTTTGGCTGCAAGTTTAGTGGAACATACTGAACTGACAAGGCTTATTAAGTATCTGAAATAATAAATGAGATATTTTAAGAAAATAGAAGATATAACTTGGTAGCTCTATATTAGAACTTTAAGAACCACCAAACATCTCTTCCTGACCCTACTTGAATTTTTTGAAAAAGAGAAACAAATATTTCCTATTTTATTTAATTAAAACCCCACATAAACTCAAGAAACAAAAACACCAACAAAAATAAGCTTTTTTACAAGCCTAGTTTAGAGTAAGAACAGGTAACTGCAGTGTTTTTAGGCTGGTGTGTACATGCCCAAATATGCAAACCAAACCATCCGTAACACTGGAGAATCAGCTTGAAGGAAGATAATGGAGAAATAAGCAGAGTCTGAAAATTCTGCATTTTACAGCACCCTAGAAATGCTGATAGCACACTTCATTATGTAGAGGGTGTTTTTCTGTTAGGGGCTTAATCCAGAAAAACCCATATCTGAGGATTTTGGCAAAGGGAAGAATCTCTAACCACCTTTTCCTTCTTGCCACCCCACCCTAAGCTGATTTAAAAGATGACTGACAACAAATCAATACTGCTGCCACTGAGGTTTTAGCAGATGCCTTCTGAAATGACAGTAATAAACAGAGGGATAATGAATGGAGAAACATTTCAATCAAATCAGTCGATGCAGATTCCCAGTGGAAGGGAGATTAGAGGGCACAACCTCCTCCACCCAAAAAGGGAATATCCGCAGCACTACACAAAGGAGGGAGATGATCCAGATGATATATTTATGCCATGAATGCATATCCTAATTACATTAATGAGCTCAAATCCACAACTGTCTTGATTGTTCGACCAGCAGGTTTAACCAAGTCTCATGTCGAGACATTCAACTGGTTTGGTCTCTTTTGCTGGTCTCAGACTTGGAGGTCAATGAAACAATCTTGGTTCCTTCACAACTTTCAGGTTTCTACAATTTCTCTTTCCAGTCACTCCTCCCAGTGCTTTCTGAAGAGGATTCCTCTTTCAAACATGCCCCAGTCAACAGACTAGGACAAAACTTCCCCCCATTCATACCTACAACCTGTTTACTCAAGGAACTCAACTTTAAAAATATACTTTCTCTGTTTTATAGCAGCAATTCAGCAACTTGATTGCTATCTTCTAAGGTGAGGGGCAACAATTTATTTCTGAATTGCCACTCCATGCTCTAATACTTAATTTAACACTCACTCTTCAAGTGGCATTAGCAGCACTCTGGAAGTTTACAATAAGCATATACAAAAACAAATTTTTAATGATGGTGCAGAAGGTATCTGGGGAAAAAGGCCCAGGTAAGCAGTAGTATATTTACTTCCCAAACTGCAAATTGGGGTCAAAATATTTGAGTGTGCACTAACACAAAACACATTTCCCTGTGAGAGGTTTCCTTTCTCTAAGTGTTAATTATGGCCAAAGCACAGCAGTCCCCATTTATGCCCACAGGAGCATTACTGTGGCCATGTGCAGAGCAGCCGACTGTTCCATGTGAAACTAATCCTCAACTCTCCAAAACCAAAGGGCAAACTGCTGGAAAATGGCACTGCTGCCTGTGGAAGCATGAATGGAGCAGTCTTAAAAGGGCTGAAGCACAGATAGTGTGTGTCAAGACCAGACATCTCACATCTCCCAGCTTCTTTCTCTCCAGCTCAACCGTCTGAATAGTCATTTAAACCTGATCTGCCCATTTCCAGAGATAAAATTCAGCACATTGGGATTAATTCCCGCTTCTTCGCAAGAACAGAGAGTTCAGACACAGTTGCTGATACGGGAGTACAAAATAATGCTGCTCCTCATCGATACACATCACAAATGCGTCACAGCTCAGCCCAGCTCTGAGAGCACAGACCGATTTCCCCTTTCCAGCGCTCGCTGCCTGCGGCTCGAGCCGCGCTCGCCTTTTTTCAGAGCCATCAGAACTGCGTCACGCGGGGTAGAAGTGAAACCTGCCTCACACAAACTGAGTATCTGCCCCAAAAAAAGGAAAGGTTCAAGTCCTGACTCATAGAAGCCATCCTTTTGTAAAACCTTTTGGTGGCAGAGCAGAATTTGTGTTTGCAACAGCTGGATCACTTTGGCTGGTGGGTGCTCAACTCCAAAAGTTGACCTGACCAAGGGAGGAGTCACACCAAGTTTATTTCATGACTGACATTTTTATCTTGTATAACGGTATTAACGAGAAAGGTGAGGGGTTTAAGAAGGGGTTTAACCCAATAATATCCCTCTAATCTATTATCCCCTATTTACCGTGTAATCCAATTAATCCATAATTCTCAAAATGTGGATAACAAATGGAGGGAGACAGAGCACGCCAACCTGAGGGCCTGCACTGTGACAGCCTGGCAGCACCTGCAAGCTGGGGACATCTGTCATACTCTGAGAGTGACAGAAGGATGTCACCAAGCCAGCCTGGAACTAAATACTCCAAACAAGGCTCCAGCATCAGCTGTTGCTCCTTCTTGCACCCAGCTCAGCAGTGCTCTCCCCTCAAAGTGCCAGACTCACACAACTCACACTCAGATTTCTCCCATCGGCAGAGCAGTTACCCAGTCTCACATGTACTATGCCACTCCAATTAAATTAATTAAAACATGATTAAACTCTAAAAAGAAGTTAACCTGCATACCAGTATACCACAGAGCAAACTGTTCCAGTTTTCAATTACTTTCCTAAGAGGGAAGAAATCCATTTCAGTTTTCTTAGTTAGGTATCACCCCCCCTCTCCTGGTGGAATTTAATTTCCGGATTCTTAATTGCTCAAAAATATGCAAATTCACTACAGCTTTTAGGTAGGAAACAGCATCCCACTAAAGCCTACAAAACTACAAGATCTCCACACCAGGCATTTTGCCATCATATTTCTAGTTCTGAAAGAGTGCTTGGAAACCAGGATGTGACATATTCTAGAAACAGCTGAGATTCCTTTCAGCAATTAAAAACCTCTGGAGTCCACAGCATTAATCCTGGAGTGAAGAAATTCTCCCCGGCACAGGCTGTCCAGAGAAGCTGTGGCTGGCCCAACCCTGGAATGTCCAGGGCCAGGCTGGAGAGAGCTTGGAGCACCCTGGGATAGTGGAAGGCTGGGAGAGGAACAAGATGGGTTTTAAGGTTCCTCCATCCCAAACCATTCTGTGACTCCATGATTTTCCTTAGGCTCACCATACTTTCAAATAGGAAACAAACTCAAGGTTGGTGCAGCACCTTCTGGAGATCAGAGCCAGGTTGAGGAACACATGAACTGGCACATGGGACACACCACAGACTCAGAGCATCCAACCAAAAGGCTGCTGTTTGCCAGAACCTGAACAGAAATTAAGCCACGAAAGCAAGGATCAGGTGCACTTTGTTTCTTCAAAGGTCTTTTTACTCCCTCCCAAAGTATTTACAATCCAAACTCCTCTTCCACAAAGTTTACTTTAGGGAAGACACCAATACTTTGCAGAAGATTTTCACGTTTCATTGATGAAACCAATCCTCCAAGCCCCAGAACACAAAGACCTAGAAATCCTATGAAAACATGCACTGACCAAGGAGAAACTGCCACCTCCCAGTTACTATTTACACTCTGGGCAGCATCTCTATAAACCTCAGATGTTTTGCACACAAAACAGACTGGAACCAGACTGTAAACATTTGCTCTTCTTTCAGAGCACTGACCCACGGGCTCCATGACTTCATGTGTTTGCAACTCCAACTGCATTTAATCTAATGCTGGAGCACTGGTGAGTCTGCAAATCTGCCATCCATCATTTAGAGCTTTACTTGCTTCCAAGTTGTACAAGACCAGCAAAGGCTCCCAAAAACAAATACTTGGCATGTGGAAATGCATCAGCACTAAAACTGGCCATACTGAATTTGAAGATGCTTGAAAAGTCCATTATTGCATAAACTCTGCACTAAATCACAACATTTCAAAATCAGAGCCCTGAACTGGATCCCAATGCATTTCTCTAGAATTCAGTTTTAAAGTACATTTGGTTCTTATTTCAGCCTCATGAGAAATCCAGATGACCAAATGCTTTTAGTTCCTTCCTCTGTCTCAATTAGAAGAATCCATTTCAATTAAGTCCTGGTATTTCTGTTTGCAGCCAGTGATGCACTCATAAACCAGCTCTTGTTCCAAGCTATCTGACAAGATCCTGTGATAATTTACTGGCTCTAGTGAAAGATCTACCTGTATCATTAGCTGAATATTGGTGTTCTAAAAAATTACTAAAAGTTGTTTCTAAAAGAGCTCAAAGTAACAGTAAAGTACACAAGATTCCCCAAACAGCAGCAAGAGGCTGAAAACATTTCATGTCACTTTTAAAATTTCATATGGCAAAGGGAAGTAACTAAAACTAGAATGAAATACAAATTAATTTCTAGAGTAACTACATAACTTTACTATTGAAACCAATTAAAACTCCCAATACCACCCACACGTAAAATTTAAGTAATCACCCTGCATTACCTTTTTTCCCCACAATTTTGTGTAGATATTTCAAAATACAGATGGTACCAGTGTACTATTTCCAGCCCTGGAAATTCTGCATCCTCTTGATTTGGTCAAGTGGGTGATAAAGTATCATCATGTGCCCAAAGAGAGAAGTGCTCCCAGGCTGGCTGCAGAGATCCCAGCATTTTGTTTAAAATCATTTCCCCAGCATCTTTAAGCAAAGGAAAAAGAAACAGAAACTCATGTGTACATTCCTGTATCCTTGATCCATAAGAAAAACTTGGGGTCTTTTCAGGTCCTTGGTTAAGTCTCTGAAGAGGAGCATGATATTGCACTTATTAACTGAGGAGACTCTGAAGGAAAAGAAATTTATGGCAGGAATGACTATGATGGGGAGGTGGGCAACATGGTACAGTGAACTGAGTGCTGTAAAAGGCAGCTCACTCCCTATTACTGTTCAAAAAGTTCCTTTTCTGAGGTAGCTGTTGTCAGTTATTGTGATGATAATTCAGGGTGTTTTCTGTATTTAAAATTTCTCAACTTTTCCAGCTCTATTACCTGATGTTTCTTCTTAATGCAGACATGCAAGTGGAGAAGATACTGGAAATAATTTAGGACTTCTTTAGCTGCCAATGTACTCTTAAACATTTACCCATCAAGACAACTCTGGGATAAAATATAAGTGTTAGTTTCCAAGATTATTCAGATTTTTATTTGAATTAAATACATTTTATTTACAGTTTGAGGCTGCCAGGTTAACTAATATTGTGTTCTAGTACTCATTTACTCATCTTTAAGAAATACATAAAGGCTTCATATTCCAGAAGAACACAAGATACCACTTGGTATCAGATGGCCTCCATCAGCACTGTGAGTATACAGCTTGTTATTCTGTAAAAGGGCAGGTTCTGCACCCTCTAAACTTCTCAAGTGAATTTGATAATTCACTTTTCTTAGCAAAGAAAAGTGCCAGCAGACACAATGCTGGCACAGAGATTATCTTGCTTTCCCACAACTACAGTCATTCTATTGCTTTTCTTATGCAGTGAGGTCAGCTGCACTTGGGTTTTCTCACATTTTCTCAAGCAACTTCCTCAGCTACCACAAGCTGAAGTTTCCTACTGCTTTGCTAGTTCTGCATAAGAGGTGTGGCCTGAACCCAGAAGATACCAAAGCATTCACCTGTAACTGAAGTCTGGGACAATGAAGAGCCAGAACAGTCACCCAGTACAACCCAGGCATAATAAGTGCTTGGTGAGAGCACACTTCAGCAGCCTCTAAGGCTGAAGCCTTGTTACAGTTAACTCAAATTAGGGAACAGCAGCACAAATCAACACTGCCTCCGGCATGGCACCCTAGCCCTGAAGGATCCCATATTTACACATGGAAAAGATCCCTCCCTGTTCTTTGCCTCAGGTGCAAAACACAGACAGGGAAGATGACAGCGCATTTATACCACGTGCTTTGCCAGCACGGGGACTTGCTGACAGCTCCGAGCCCAGGACTGTGCAGGGTCTGTGCTCAGGAAGTCATTTCTAAATGGACACAGAACGAATGGGTGCAGGCCCTGCCGTTTAAATTCCGAAGGTCGTAATGAGACAGCTCTGCAGGTACCAACATGTAACACCTTGCAGGTGAGTAGAGAGCACGGAAATGAGCTTGGAATCAATGTCTGTACCAAGGGCTCACATTACACTGCACAGCAGAAGCAGCAGGAGCTCCTCTAATACATTTGCAGAGATTTAAAACAACCTGCTGAGAAGAGGTTCACACGCTCAAGATGGGAATATTCATATTCAGAAGGGCACTTGTATTTTATATTTATTTAACCACGGCTTGGTTACAGAATTCTTTTTTTGCAAGAAGTAGGTCACCTTCTAGTCTTCTGCAACAAAATGTTTAGGAAACTAAGGCACATGACTATCAACACAACACAGCTTGTTGGAGATGGAATATGCATAAGAATACATCCTTCTGCTCCCACACTGCATTGTGCAAGTCTGCGCTTTAAAATCAGTGTTTCCCCATAAACAGATCACAGAATCCCAGAATGGACTGGGTTGGGAGGGACTTTAAAGATCCCCTTGTTCCAACCCCCCGCCATGGGCAGGGACCCCTTCCACTAGACCAGGTTTCTCAGAATCTGGATTGAGTTTGAATTAAAAATTCCAACCTCAGAGATTGCACTGAAACCATGCAGAAAATATAGGCTTTTACAAGCCAAGTGTAGCACACAGGACTCCAAAGCCATTCCTGGTTGGAAGACAACTCATCCTGCTTTGGTCTGGCACAAGACATCGACATCAAGACAGCTCCTGTTGAAAGATCTCTCCATTCCAGAATCACTTTTCTGCTTAACAGCAACAAAAATTAAAAATACAAAAAAATAAATAAGGCAAAATTCTGAAAAAAATATAGCAAAGACGTTCTCCAGTAAAACCAGACCAGCACCAACTGGCAAGAAAGACCAGTCCACTCTCCAAACACTTCAATATTTTGCTGCTAACAAGAAAAGTCACTGGGCCAGAAAGGAAGAGTGGTGGAAAGGGAAGAAGGCAGCTCTCAGAGGCTGGAACAGAAATCCTAATCCTAACTTGGAAAATGATAAAAAATGGCACTTTGTGTTAAGTTAGCAAAATTCACTTGAAGATCATTCAGCTTGACTGAAATATTACGGTCAATCCCCACTACCAAAGCACTGGCACACACTGAAGGGTTTTTGGCCACAAACCTGGAGTAAGGACACTCAACTCTCCGCTGTCAGACTCTAGAGCTAATCCCTGTAAGGAGTCTTATTAATACCAACTCAAAACCAGCATTATCTTGTCATTGGGGCTGGAAAAACAGCAAATCTTTAAGAAATCCAAGTACCTTTTGAGGATTTGAATGGTTCATTTTAAAGTATAAATTTGTAAAGCATTTTTCTTTCCATAGTTATAGCAACCATCTTTGATAAATCCTTTTCATCTTAAGACCAAGAGATGGCAAGGGGACTTTTCCAAGGGCTTTAAGGAGTCATGCTCACTGTATACAAGCCATCCTGTGATCTGATGTTTGGCAGAGTATTGACTGGGGAAAGGGGAAAAAACTGTTCATACTTCAACATATATAAAGCAGCAGCTTTTTGGGTTTCCACACAGAAATTTAAGCAATAGTCAGTGTAAATTACAACACTGTATTTCAATAAACTAACTCTGAATTATGTGATTAAATGCCCAAATAGTCAATGTTTAGAGAAATGTTGGGTGACTATCTCATGTCTGTAATGAAGATTAGATTCTCCTGTGAGTCTCAGAAACCTTCCCCCAACAGTTTATGCTCTCAGTCACGTCCCAACAGAGGCAACTCCTGCACCCTCTGAGCAGAGGACAACTGAACACCCAATCCCAGACCCAAGGAGATCCAAGGGGAAAGGCATGCCTACTTCCCAACACAGGGGCGTGGGAGGTTAAAGAGATGAACACTGGGAGGAAAATCAGCACATTGCAGCAGCTGCTGAAAGGCTTCTGAAAGTCAGTCACAAACACAATGTAGACACTTTAATGAATGACAGGTAAGACACACTTTTTCCAGGCTCTGCACTTGTGACTTCAGAGGGACTTTGTGCACTGGTCTCACAGCTGTCCCTTAAAATGGGAATCCACCCTCCAAAAGGGGAAGACCTCAACATCTGGCAACTTAGCCTGGCCTCACACACAACTGACCTCAGCAGGATCATGCTCTATAAGCAGGCACATTTCAAGACGTGCTGCCTGTGCACCTAAAAGAACAATAAGCTTTCCTAATATTCTGCAGTGTCCATTTGAGGACTCATCCTTTCAGTAGTGCTTAATTAATGTTCTTGTGTGTACAACAGCCCCACTAATATTCAGACAGAAACCTGAAAAGCCCAAGCAGAGTAAGACAAAATACAATACAATCTTCCAGTAAACTGAACAATACTTGCCAAAAACACTCGTCTGCAACAGAAAAATGCGACATGGAAGCTGCTGCAAAGCTATCAGTGTAACTTCAAGCAGAACACGCCTTTTCCTGTCTTCTATAATCTGATCTAGCACTTGCAGATATGTCACAGAAAAAGTTGTGATCCAGAGGTGAGTGCATATCCTATAATCCTTACTGTATCACCTGTGTCTGCAGTTCTGTGCAAATATGGACAAAAATAAAGTGTCATCTCCTCCTCTGCAGCTCTCTGGCTTAAAAATACCCAACAACACTCTGCGTAACTTGCAAGTAGGGCAAAAAGTATCTGTCTGCAGATCAACAGCTGCTGGTAGCAAAGATCAAAACCCACACAGAAGTTACCTTCAACAAGAACAAACCCTGAACACACTCAAAGCTTACCACGCATCTGAGCTACTCGCCTCTCATCACACTCTTCCATTCTCAGAGAACAAGGAGACTCCTGGAGAATACTTCAAAATGCTTCTCTGCTAACAGCTCTCACAGCAAGTTCAAGAAATGACTGACACGAGAGGGGAGTACCAGGCTGCTCTTACTCACAAGGGCCTTGCTCAGCGTTCCACAGCAGCAAACGCTGCTCAGCTGCCAGTGCCTGGGAGCAAAGCTCCAGGAGAACAGCGAACCCTTACAGCTCCGAACAGCTCCCCAGCACAATCAGAAAAGCTAGGAAATGCCCAGGTAAGTCAGTTTGCATGCTGCAGAATTAACAGAATGGCTGTGTTTATCCAAGTCATTTCACACGAGTTTTACCGGAAACCAAGCAGCGACGGGGAAACGTGAAATGTTAATGAGGTGTCAGAAGGTGCTGGGCTGATTCAGACTAAATCTGTAACTCATCCGTGCCAGCCACCTGAGAGGCCAGAGGAGAAACAAGCCTGGTGGCTGAAGGAGAGGAAGCCCGAGGATGACCAGAATCTCCTGTGTAAGTTACAGAACTGCCTCAGCTACAGAACCAGGACAGCCTGCAGTTACCTGTGCTGGTGGAATGAGTGAGTCTGGTTTGTAATAAAATGTCAGGGATTATAACATTAACCACCTGGGAAGCACTGAAGTGGCACATATTGCACTGGGCTGTAATTAGCTCCTTCCACTTTTAAAGCACTACACAAGCATGACCTAATGAATTTTCATAAATGCTGCTGCTAGTGGCCAGAAGGCCCCATTTTTATAGCAAGGAAAATAAATCATATTGGCTATCCCATGACCACTTGAGTTAACAAAATGAGGAAGGACACTCCAGTGAACTAGACATGGAAATGCTGATTCCTAATTCCATTAAAATACAACCAAGTTCTTTTTTTTTTTTTGCTGCTATAAAAAGATCACATTGTTTCCTTAGGCTCCCAACATCATCAGTAGAAGATCCTGGAGAAAAACGAAAAAAAAGCAAGAGCAGCTTAACAAGTCCTCACACAAGTACATATATGTTGTGAATATATATTGAAGTTTTAAGCATGTTCTTGCAGAAACTTCAATCTTAACCCCTTTTTCTCTGTACTTCCTACCTGCCCAAGCTACAAATGGCTTCTACAGTACACATTCTTGCTGCCTTTCCTCCAGAATTTATATTTAAATTTTGACATTTTTCACTCCTTACCCACCACTGCTCCATTTTCCATTTGCACGCCTCTACCTCTGTCCCAAAGTGTCCTATTCCCACGGCAAACACTTCCCCAGTGTTTCTGCCTGTGCTCTTAGTATGAGCCATGTTTTTCAGTCCAGTGAAAAGTTAAACTCACTCCAGAGTCTGAAAACAAGTTAGAGCAGATACAGTTCAATAATGCTCCTCTACTATGTCAGTCCCAAAGCTTTACACTATTTCTGTGCCACTTTGCCCTCTCTCCTACTCATCAAATGACTGCTGCTATCTCTCATTTCATCACAATTTTTTTGCCAGAAGCAGCTGAACTGGAAGCAGAACAGTATTTTCCTCTTTTTCCCCATTCTGCAGTGTTAAAAATTTTTCAGTCTGGAGCCTTCACTTCAAGAGTCAGTACTTGACACGCCTGAACTGTCTGTGTCTCTCCCCAACTTCCCCCTGCTCTACCTCCTGACCAGGACACGCCTGTCACTCCCTCCTTAACCATTTGTGTCCTCCTTTCTTGTCACAGCACAGATCTGAACTCTCTGAACACTCTCCTGCAAAGCCTGGAGCAGGTACAGCAGAAATCCGCACTGCTCCAGGGGCTTCCCTCTGTTCTGCTGCCTACATGGAGCTCTGGCAGAACTTAAGCTGAAGCTTACTGGGGTAAAACTGAGACTTCATGCTTGGCCAGCACAGATCACACTGCCTGCACTCAACACAATGACATCATTCAGCTGCCTTTTTTTTTTTCTTCATGTTTATAACTTGGCATAAATATGTCCAGCTGAGATTCTGAAAGGATTTAGGAAATAAAGTAATATAAGAATAAATAAAGCAGTTACCTTGCTTTCAAAAATTATTAGGACACTACTCAACTATTAAGAGCACCTAAAAAATATTCCTGAGTTCTGCCTAAAGCACAACAGGATAAATATATATTCTTGCAGATAATTACACAGATTTAGGGATTTTCAGAAGAAAGCAACAGCTTTTTTTTTCTGTAAGGTTCAGAAGAACAAATTCTTTACAACCCACTCAAAGTGAAACTCTGCACATGTTTCAGTTATGGAAAGAACCCACTTCCCAGAGCCTCAAGATGACAGAACAGGAATTGCTCCCTTCCCTTTGCTACACAGCCTCAAGTCACTAAACATGTTTAATCGAAGACAAAACTGTTTTATTGAACAGATTTTAAAGCAGATCTCTCCAGCACAGCACTAGAAGTCACATCTACACCAGAATCTTGACTACAGAAGAGCAATTACTCTTTTATGATCACTTGAAGGTGAAACTCAAGGAGCAAGAGGTCTCCTTAGGAACTTATTTACAGAGCTCAGCCCAGGGCTGGGCAGGTGATAGGCCACTGCAGCACCTGCCCATTCTGCAATCTCCAGAAGACATTCCAAGATCAGGGCAATACATATTTATAGAATATTTACACAACGTCTTTAAGTCAGGCTGTGATTACACAACCATTCATAATAGCTCAACAGGAGACATCATGAGCTATTGTTTGGATTCACACTAACACAAAGGTTATTTTTAAGACATAAAAACACAAAGCCACTAACGTTTGAGAGCCCTACAAGAACAGATTCAATCTATTTTAAGGTTCTCAACCCCCACCCCCACAAAACCCTATGCCACTGGCATACACAAGTCTATGAACCAACAATCAAATTTAACTGGAAATGGAGCAAAGGGAGTTCAGCTGTCACAGACAGTTCAAGCTGAAGCTCAAGAATCAAGAGGTTTCTTTTTCCTTTCCAATCCCACTACTGAATTGTATACTCCATCTCTATTCCACTATTAAATTGTGTATTCCAACTTCAGCTGAGAACCTCAATGTAACAAAAATCTCATTACATGAGTATTAACACAGACATTCAAAATTAAACAGGAAGTATACAGAGGGAATGTTTGCTAGATTGCTCAAACTGGAATAGAGAAGGGAGTGGTTTTTAAATTCTTCTCATTAACCCATGCATATCTTTTCTTTAAAAATCACTTTAGTATTAAGCCTGTCTTTATTGCAAACCATTTTTTTGTGTTTGGCTTCTTTTCTTAAGTTGATGCACCAATTAACAAAAGGGTGGTAATAATCATATGCTATAAAAACTTTTAAGTTTCGTTACAAAGCTGGTACTGTACAGGTACCAGCTTTGTTACAAAACTTAAAAGCCCTCAATACCTCAGCTTTCCCACATATGAAATGAGGGTGATTACGTCAGAATCACTTTTATTATTATTAAAAAAAGGGGAGGCGAAGCAGCTAAATGCAGCTGTGTGCAACACCACAGAGAAACAGTCAACCCCTCAGAAACGCGTAAGGAAGCGGCCTGGTCGGTGATTCTCAGAGAAGCAATGCAGGAACAAAATCAAACCCAGGCAGTTAAAGACACTGAAGGCCAAATCTTACCAGCTGGAACTCCCTGCGCCTGTCGTACGCGTGCTGGATGCCACTGTCTGCCCACAGGGCTCGGATGGCTGGCAGGTAGTCCAAAAAAACACCGGTCTCCACCATGCCCTGCACCACGGTGACCGCGCGGGTGTCGAAAGCCATCACCTTGTCTCCGTTGCTCTGGTTGGCAGGATCTCCCCAAGGGATATGGAGTTTCTCTCTGGCATCCACGAGGACTCGCACACCTGCAACGAGGAAGAGCACTGTGAGCGGAGTTTCTCAGCATCTACTGTTTCACCAGCCCACAGATCTGCACAGAGGCAAACAATGCAGCTACTCTGCACAAAGCTCAACGGGAACATCCACCCGTAGGGAATCGGGAAGCGTCCAAAAAACTGACTCAAACCACTGCATTTACAGGTAATATCGAACCCCAGATTCACTACCTCAGGAACACGACCACGATCAACAGGATTATATCCACAGGGCGAGTTGAACTCTTGGAAAAGTGTTATTTTTAATTACTAAGTTTATCCAACCTGTGCTACCAAACTCTTTCACTGGGCATAAGTATAAGACAAAGCATGCTTAAAAGTTTATTTCAAAATATGTTAAACCGCCTGATGTCTCACTTCAAGGCTCTCTAGCTTTTGTATTCTTATCAACTTGGTATCCAGTTATATCAAATTCTACAAAGAATCTCTATCACTGAGAGCATTCTTATCATTGTCTTTAATATTTTCAGAGAGACTAAGACGTACTAAAATCATTGCACTTGCTAAAAATACGTTTCTATAGCTTAAGTGCAGAAGGAGTTGTATCACCTAAAGGCTTCCCTGCACTCATGTGGTTGTTTTGGTCAATATTCTCTAGAAGAAAAAGTATTTTAGACTTCTTTTTAGAGTCCTTCTGAAGGACATAAACCCACTGTGCTCATACTGATAAGGTAAATGCAGAGAAACGATTTCTAGTACTAAATTTACTGATGAAAAAATAAAAAGAAAATTACAGAAAGAATAAGCAACTGTAAAGGCATGGGGAGAGAATTATAAGAAAATTAAGATGTGGCAACAAATGACTACAGTAACATATTCATTCAGTGCCAAAGTGTTTTGTCAAGGTTCACTCCCTTTGCATGGTTTTTCTGTCAAAGGCAGGTGTCTGTCAAATCCATCTGTGACTGCAGGAAAACAGCCTCCCAGACAGATGTGCAGTTCCTACACATATACTTTCACAGAATATGACGTAGCTTTATCAATAAACTTTAACCTGGCTGACATAAAGCTTGTGATTTCTACTGCCTTCTACTGCTATCAGTAGTTTTTCCAGGATTGATTTATAAGCAGGTCTGTAAAACAATTCTCTTTGAGAATTGCTGGATTTTCAGGGGCTGAGTTTGGCAACACTTTGTTGTTTTGAGAAACTTCATTAAGATTTTGTCCAACTATTACACAGACCAAACTGTGCAGAAAATCCAACGAGCGATTTAGATACGAGAGAAAATGAGTGAGGATGACCAATGAAGTCAGAATGACAGCAGTGAAATCAAGCGTCCACTACTCCCCTAAACCATGTGTGGAGGTTTTGGCAAAGCATCTATGAAGAGAGGCTCTGCCTGCGGGCTGCTGTTAATTGATGTGTCAGCCGAGTTTCCAACACAACGGCCACGATTCTTCCACTGCAGCGAAATGCTGGGAGCACAGGGCTGGGCTCCTCCTCACGCACTTCCAGGTGCATCTTCCCCCCATCCATTACCGCTCATTACTGCACTCGCATTACCAGGAAATCACAGAATCACGGAATCAATTAGATTTGGAAAAGACCTCTGAGATCATTCAGTCCAACCTATGACCGAACACCACCTTGTCAAACAGACTTGTCATCAAGTGCCACGTCCAGTCTTAAACACCTCCAGCGACAGTGACTCCACCACCTCCCTGGGCAGCCCATTCCCGTGTCTGAAGTGAAGAAATTCTTCCTAATGTCAAGCATATACCTCCTCTGATGCAGCTTAACATTGTCCACTCATCCTATCGCTGGCTCCCAAGGAGCAGAGCCCGAGCCCCACCTGGCTACAACGTCCTTTCAGTGGTTTTGGAGAGCGATAAGATCACCCCTGAGCGTCCTGTTCTTCAGGCTGAG
>WAAG01027417.1:213675-238793 GCA_013390105.1 Tichodroma muraria | reverse complement strand
GAGAAGCGGCCCCGGCGCTGCGCCCGCGCTGCGCCCCGGCCGTCCCAGCAGGGCGCCAGAGACTTGTCCGAACGCTCCTTTCAACCAGACTTGCAATTTACGTAAAACTCTGCCTTTTCCTCAAGAAATCCCCCGACTCGCTTTGAACTTGAGCTTGAAATTGCGATTTTTCAGCACCGTTCCTGGAGGAGATCCAGGCTGTACTTCCTGGCAAGTGCCGGGCTGCTCATGAGGAAACACAGTGAAAAAACATTCAGGCGCAGGGTGCTGCTGTGTAATGGGGATAAAGGTTTATAGGTGCACATGATCATAATTTTAATGTGCTTTGTAATGGGAAATAATGTTAAGGTGGAGAATGACTTCATGGAGTCATTAAGGTTTGGAACAGACCTTTAGAATCAAGTCCAGCCATCCACCCAGCACTGCCACTGTAACCACAAAACCACATCACCCAGCACCAGGTCCAGATGTTTCTTGAGCACCTTCAGGGATGGTGACTCCACCAACCTTCCTGGGCAGCCCCTTCCAGTGCCAGACCAACCGAACAGTGATTTTTTTTTTCTAATCTCTAATCTGAGTCTCCCATGTCTCGTCTTGAGGTCCTCTCACTGTAGGCATGGCAGAAGAGACTAAATCATAGAAACACAGGATCAGTTAGGTTGGAAAAGATCTCTGAGATCATCCAGCCCAATCTGTTACCTATCACCTCCTTGTTAACTGGACCATGGCACCAACTGCCACATCCAGTCTTTCCTTAAGCACCTCCAGGGTGTCTCCACCACATCTCTGGGCAGTCCATTCCAATGTCTAATTACCCTTTCTATGAAGAATTTTTCCATAATATCAGCTGCTAGAGCAGCTTGAGATTGTTCCTCCTTGTCCTGTCCCTTGTTCCTTGGGAGCAGAGCCTCACCCCCACCTGCTGCACCTGCCTGTCAGGGGTTTTAGGGTGAGAAGGTCCAGCCTGAGTCCCCAGAGTTCCCTCAGTAGCTCCTGGTGCTCCAGCCCCTTCCCAGCTCCATTCCCTTCTCCAGACATGCTCCAATCTTCTTCCTGACCTGCGGGGCCCAGAACTGGACACAGAAATTGACACTCCTGTCCCTGTCCTTCTTGTCCCTGTCCCTGTCCCTGTCCCTGTCCCTGTCCCTGTCCCTGTCCCTGTCCCTGTCCCTGTCTTCTCATGGATGTGTTTAGTAGAGAAGACTGAGAGGAGATCTCATTAATGCATATAAATATCTCCAAGGTGAGTTCCAGGAGGATGGTCCCAGACTCTTCAGTGGTATAGTGAGAGGATGAGAAGCAATGGCCATAAACTAAAACACGAGAAGTTCCACCTCAACATGAGGAAGAATTTCTTTCCATGGAGGGGGCAGAGCCCTGGAACAGCTGCTCAGGGAGATAGTGGAGCCTCCCTCTCTGGAGACATTCCAAACACACCTGGACCTGTTCCTGTGTCACCTGCTCTGGATGACCCTGCTTAGGCAGTGGAGTTGGACTGGATGATCTCAGGAGGTTCCTTCCAACCTTACCAAATCTGGGATTCTGAGATTCCGTGGAAACGAGCCCCAGGCTCAGCTGACCCTGTGGCTGCGGCCGGGCAAGCGGCCCGGGGAGGTCAGCCCTCGGTCAGGGGAGCAGGATGATGCTTGCCAGCTAAGCACGTTTTCTTCTTGGTGCAGAAAGAGAGTCATTTTGTTAAAATACTTTGAGAAATTGGCGCGTCCTTCCTTTCTGCCTGGCTGAGAAGAGCGTCCCAGTACTGCAGGGCTGCAGCACCAAGCTGAGCAAACACCCTGGGTCCGATCTCTCCTGAGGCTGTACAATGAGCAAAAGAGAGTGGGACTCTATCTGATACTGAGTTCAAAGGAGTAAAGACATTATTTTCGATGGCAACCCTTCACGTGAAGGGTAGAGCAACTCATAGGCAGAGAGACCTGCAAGGACTGAAAATCCCAAGGACTGAAAATCCCACACTTCATTCAACACAGCCGTAAGCACAGCTGTTCTTTTAGTAATTTGTTTAATAAATTAACTTTAACTGCCATCAGTTATACCATTATAGTGCAAAGATTGCATTAAAAATTTGTCTCTCTTTACATCTCCTAGTCATTGATATCTGCTGAGTTTTCCTCTCAATCTTTTTCTGCTTTATTTCCCAACATTAATCATGACTTAGAAAAAGGAAGAAATAAATGTGGAAACTGTGAGTTTAGAAAAAGGAAATGTCTCTTGGCCCCAGCTGGAAGGACCTTCAAAATCTGAAATGGGTATCAGTGTTCTCACCTTAGGTTGGTCCCACATGGAGATAAACTGCATGGGAATTATTTCACAGGGCCTTACCCCAAAAAAAAAACTAAAAGGCGCATTTTTCATCAGAGAACAGGATGTGGTATAAAATTAATGCAAGGAGCACGTCCTAGTGCAGATGTGGAAGCCAGTCATTCCTGAGCTCTGGTCTAAGTTTTAAAACTAAGTTTTAAGATATTTGACTCCACTCATCTCACCTCCCTAGCTGCAGAGGACTCCTGAGTTTCTACAATCAAGTCAGTTAAGTGTTGGGGAGCCCTAGATCTCCCCATTCCTTTCCCCTTCCCGTGGGGAGCTCTCCAGAGCCCCCGGGCACTCCATTCCCCGTGTCCTGGCACAGCAGCCTGGATCTGAGCGCGCTGCCCTGCGGGAGGGGCTGTTCCTGCCCTGCCCGGCCACGTTCCCTGGAGAGGGCTCAGCATCATCCAGGTCAGGTGTGAAGCCAGCTGCATCCTCCCACCGCAGCAGCCAGGCTTCATCTCTAAGGCAGGCTGCATGAGGTCTTTCTCTGCTTGGCTTTTTTCCTTCCTCTTTGCCACTTCTTCCCTTAACTTTCCTGGAAAGCCCAGGAATGATGGGAAAAAAATAATGCCTGTTTGTGCTCGCAGCTCTTCCCAAGAGGCTGCTAAGGAAGCTTCTCATTTTGAGTGCCCCACCAGGCAGGACAATGAACTCTGGAGATAGTCCTTTAACCATTGCCTTGCTGGCAGACCTGAGCTTAAGTCACACCTCTCTCTATGCCACAGTNTTTAATTTTTTTTTTTTGGTAAACTGCTTTGAAATCTTCCTGGAAGGAACTGCGTGCTGAAACCGAGCCTCCACTTGCCACTTGCTTCACTTACGTTACCCCTTCCTTCCCCTCAGGGCTGTCCCCAGCTTCCTTACATAGAAAGGTGGCTTAGTCACCACATGCCTTTTGTGTTGGATGATTCAACTTTCTGATGTGTGAAGAAGGGGCAACCACGTAGGAAATGTGACCTTTTAAAGAAAAGGGGGGGATTCCCTTAGCAGTGCTTTCCATAAGAGAAACTGTAGAATTGAGAGTGGGTCTGTTGAGAACAATCACAGCTTGTGGGGCTTCGCAAGGAGACCAGAGGGATAAAACCCAACTTTCATCAGACCTTTCCCCAGCCTGGACACGCTCTGTGTGAGAGGCTGTAGGCATCTGTGGGCTCTGGAGAGCCCATGGACGCTCACCATTGCCCTGTGATGTGATATGATGTGTTTCCACGAGTGTATTTCCACTATAAAATCATTCACCCCCTGCATGGGGTAGAACACCCACGGAAACTCGCTTCTCCATAAATACCACTGCATTTGCCATATAAAACAGGAGGTAAAGAGGACTCCCCAGAGAATGTCTTTCTGCATTATCTGGGGGGGCAGAAAGGCCAGGATGAACATGGGGAATCAGAAATCTGGAGGGAGCCTGCATGACTGCTGCCGGTGGTCTCCACCACTCTTCCTGCTGTTCAAGTCCCTTGTTTCCTTCAGTAACAAATTCACACATCAGCCAGCCAGGCTGTGTCAAGGGCTGAAGAATTCTTTGCTTTCCGCAAGTGTGGGTCTCGTGATTAGAGGCCCGGGAGTGTCTGCCCTAGACAAGCCTCTATAATCTGATTTAAATGCCTCGTGCCTCATGTGGCAGATCTGCCCAAGAGCATTAACTGCTGGGGTGGTTCACCTGGGCACAGGTGAAATCTCAGCTCATCTCTGACCGTGTGTTTGGTGCTGTGGGTCACTCACAGATGTTAACAAAGCTGAATTACCTTGGACATCTTGTGGAAATTGCACAAAGTAGCTTTATAACAGAGGAATATCCATAAGTTTCATCATAGCTTGTCAGAGAAGACTAGAAATAGAAAAAAACCCACACTTGACCTGTGAGGGGTCAAGTTTGGGGGATCGGAAGGATTTAACATTATCAGAATCTTTGGAGCTCAGTGAGGCTGAAGAGCTCTTACCTCAGTGTGAGCTCCTCAGAGCCATTTCTCCTGGATCTCCTGCAGGACCATTTTATTTTTGAACTCACTTGAAGACCCAGATTTCAGATATTTCTCATGAATAAGACACCTATATTCCTCAGTGGAATTGTTAGAGTCAGTATTTTGGGATGAAATGATCATTCTTATTCCTTTAATTGTGTGGGGCACAGAAAGTTGTTGGTAGTTGATCCTTTACTTAGGCCGGTGTTAGCACCACACCTGAGTATTTATGAGTCCTTTTACCACCACTTGTGTAAGTGACCAGGTTGTTTGGTTTTAAACTGCAAATGGTTCAGAGGAATCATTGTAGATTATAAGAGAATTTCCTATCTTGCCTATCAAAGCAAGAAAATGAGCTGCATCTTTTTGTGCTCCTTACTCTGATATTATGTCCCAAAGAATTCCTTGCATGTATTCCTGCCAATATCTGTCTAAGAGATGGAAGCACTTAAGATGGAAACATTGTCAAAATGCCTGCATGCCTTTGCTGTCTTTTCTCTCGCTTCCTAGCTCCTCTCTGAACTCCCTTTCTCCTGCCTTTCGCCTCCAGGACCATCTGTGCTACGAGGGAGTTCGTCACCCTTGGCCTTTCAGAGGGGCACTGGGCTCTGAGCTTGGTTTGGCAGAACCAGACAGCACCTCAGACCCTGAATTATGAGACACTGCAAACATGAGGAACTCTCCTCCTGCTCCTTTTCGCTGTCAGCTGATGCCTTGAAGCATGAGGCAGAATAACTCGGGTACCAGCGTGGAATGACAGAGGTTGCTCATCATCTGTGTGGAGAAGAGTGCCTGATCCAGCAGCTGCTGTGACTTACAGGGGAATTCCACATGGGAATGGCTGAGCAGACACAGAGGAAAGGCAAAAGCACGGGCTTGTCTGGGTGCTGTGAAAGAGCAGAGCTAAAGATAAAACACTTCCACGAGGGCAGCAAAGCAATTGGGAAAGCAGCCTGTGCCTTCAGGGCATTGCTATTAATGGAAAAACTCTGCTCCGAGCTCAGAGCCAGCCTGGTCCCCTCAAGTGTGAGAACCACAGATCCGAAATCCAGAGCAGTCACAAACACCGTGGTGGGGAGGGCACTGCCCTGAGAAACAGCTGCACACTGTGGGGAGCGTGGGTTCTCCCCATGTGACCTGGCAACATGGACGTGACGTGTGTGATGTACACACGGCTGGGGGTGTAAGTGTGCCTGTACAATCTGTTCCTGTGTGCCCTGGGCACACGGGGAGAATGCCAACAGGGTCGGGTGGGATCAGCTCATGGAGAGAGTGGTGTGAGAGAGGGCCGGCTCAGGATGGGTACGGGTGACACTCCAGGCACACGCAGGAGTGAGCATGCACTCGTGTGTGTGTCTGTGTGTCTGTGTGTGTGTACATGTTCTCTGTGTGTTCAGGAAGGTACTCACACAAAGGGCAGTGTCTTTTGGCTGGCAAGAATTCCTGGGAATGCATCATCCGAGCCCGGCACAGTCAGGTTCTGTGTGAGTGAGGACTCAGCCTTTCCTTCTGCCCAGCTGTGCTGGCAGCTGAGCTGGGGGCAGCAGAGGAAACTGCCACTTTCTGGAGGAACCAGGCAAAATCTTGCTGGAGCTCTTGGTTTCCAGTGCTGCCAGTCGAGTACTGTTCCCCCCCACCCCATGGCATGAGGCAGTTCCACTGTGAGGAAGCACTCTAACCACATGGTCTTCCTCTGGTCACTCTTCATCACAATTTCCCTGTGTGAAAAAGCCACCAACTCCCCAAACCGCCCATCTGCCTCCTGCGTCTGCAGCTGAGCTGTCCAAGGCTGGTGACATTCAAGGGCAGATGCCCAAAGCACTGCTCAGCCCTCACACACGCACAACACGCAGTCACAACACCTTGGCCTTAGCTTGTTTTACGTGACTTCGCAAATTCCAGAATGATCTTATGCCTTCATTTTCTCCATCATTTCAGCGCATGCTGCCCTCCCTAGTCTGACCCCCAGAGCCAGCTGGGATCTGTAGAGCTCTGCAACAGGTCACGACCCAAAACTCTGGGGGATGGGGCTGTCATTCCTTGGAGCCTACACACCCTGGGGAGCCGTGGCCGAGCAGGATGCTGTGACCACAGATCACCCCCTGAAGGGCTGCCCCACGCACCGCATCACCCCTCATGGACATTCGGCCTCCATCTGCTTCTGCCGCTGCTCCAAACCCAAGCCCAAGCCCCTGTCCCTCCCATTCCATTCCATTCCATTCCATTCCATTCCATTCCATTCCATTCCATTCCATTCCATTCCCATCCCAGCCCCTCCGCGCTCTCGCACAAGCGCCCCCAGGCGGCCGCCCCACGCCTTCATGCAAATGAGCTCGGGGCGGCAGGTGCTGATTGGCTGCGGCGCGCAGCGGTGGCGCCGCCCCCGGCGGGTGTCGGAGTCCGCAGCCAGGTGCGCCCGGCCGGGGCCGCTTCGGCAGCGCGCTGCGCTCCGCACCGCCACCATGACCGTCACACGACTCGACCAGGGCCAGCGCTACCGCCCCCGGATGGCCTTCCTAAAAAAGGTGAGGGCTCAGCAGCGCCGGGAACAACCGCACCATTATGGGCACGCCGGGGCCGCGCCCGGGCGGGGCGATGCGACGCGACGATGCGATGCCCAGGGCAGCGCTGGCGGTGCTACGGGTGATGTGTGTTGACAGCATCTTGCTCGGCTACGGCTCCCCGGGGCACCTCTGGGCGTGTGGGATCCGAGGGGTGACAGCCCCTCCCCGGGAGTTCGTGGGCCATGACCTGTTGCAGAGCGCTCTGGGTCCCTGCTGGCCCGAGGGGCAGGCTGGAGGGGTAGCGTGTGCTGAAGTGATGGAGAAAATAGGATTGTAATGTTTATCTTGTGTAGCTTATCTCAGCTGAATGGTTCTCCCGACACGTTTTCTCCCTCTTGCATTATTTTTTTTTCAAAGTCCCTCAAAGCCGCGTCCGTTCCCAGGGGAAAACTCATCATCTGTAGCACCAGGCCACTCAGTGTAGCTCTGGTCCACTCGGTCCAGTGTTCCCAGTGCTTTCACCTGATGCCCACATTCAGAGGGTGTATTACAGCCAACTGCCGGCTCTCTGCCTCCTTCCAATTTTTCAGAATTGAGCGTATTTGTGGCCAGAAGCAGTAGAAGGAGTGGGATGATGTATGCTTACGCTTTTAGGTGTAATGCATAATTTTGTAAAGCATTTGGTGGGCTTTTTCTGTAGCATTCATTCAAAGCATAGCCAGTTGTAGTGTAGCTGTTATTTGCGGGTTTTAAAAAGCAGAGTGTTAAGCTAGCTTTTCTCCCACCCACCTCTCCTGTTGAATGGAATTAACTGAATTTCCAGTGACAAGTACTGCCAGCAAATTGCTGTTCGAATTGTAGTTAGCTTTCCTCAACGCCCACAACCTAAAGAGGATTCCAGGGGTAAAGGGAGGGGAATCTGGGGATATTCAATGCTGAGGTATGAGCCTGGCAGTACATGCACAGTACTTACTACCAGAGGGAGTAAAGAGTGTATTTTCTTTGGTGCTGTGTCTTGCAGGGTAAATTTGGCTGGGGAGCCTTGCCAAGGGCCAAATTCTGTACTGAGTAATACTCGGTGGAGTTGTGTGTGGGGGTGCAGAGGAGAAGCTGTGTGCTCTGAGAAAACAGCTGCCTGCAGCTGTGCTTCAGCTGCTCCGTGGGAGTGCAGCAGCCTCTGCAAAGTGCTCCCGAGTTCCTCAGGTGGGAAGATCAGTCGAAACACAGCGAATTGCTGCTACAGAGTGTGCACAGCTCACACTGTGAGCAGCCAGGGGGGCTGAGCACTTCCAGTGCTTTGCAAGTCCAGGACCTGTTAGCAGTAGGAGGGGATGCTCCCAGTGGTCAGCGAAAGCTCTTGGCTCTCGTCTCTACTTTCATTCCTGCTCTGTTTTTTCCAGACCTTGGAGGAGCCGTGTTTGGAGCCTCGGCTGTTCCGTGGCAGTGTGGTCTGTGTGCAGACAGCCACGTCCTCAGAGGCGCCTGGAAGCACCAGGCACCTCCACTGGTTGCCCATGGCGGGAGCTGAGGATGCTCAGCATGCACCCAGCGAGCACCTTACAGGCTTAGACCCATGAGGAGCTAAAATCCCGGAGAGAAGCTTTGTTAATTGCTTAAGCCTGTGCTCACGCTTTGCGGCCAGCTGACACACGCTGTGCCGGGGCTGCTGCAGGGAGGGATTCCTGCCGTGCTCTCAGCCCGTGGGCCCAGCGTGCTTTCAGCTCACTGGTGCAGCTGCCAGCACCTCCTTGTGCTGCCTCTCCAGCGTGAAGCTGGTGACCACAGCAGCAAGTCCTGCCGTGGGACATGGGGAGAGGACAGGGGGCTGCTGTAGGGGTGGTGGGCGGTGCCCTGTTCTTGCTGTGAGGCTGCTCTGAACAACTCGGGCTGGACGTGCAGCTTGGTCTTTATGGCCCAACTATGAGGGGATCAGAGGCCCCCAGGGCCCTGTAACACCTGCTCATCATGCTAGCAGCTAGGTTGTTTTATTCTATTTTTTTTCCCCTTCTAAACCATCTTGCCTGGGAGAAGAATGACCCAAAAGTCTGTTGGGATAGCAGGCAAGTCTCTGAAATGCATTTTGGCTGGATGCACTTGACTGGATGCTGCGAGAGCTTGAATGAGCCCAAGCTCTTGGTGCCTGTGCCTGCTCCAGCAGCCAAATCTGGCTCTGCTGGGCATCAGCTGGCAGAGCTGGGCTGTGCTCTCCAGGAGCTGTTGGGCTGGGTATTTCTCCTTGCTGTGCTACACGAGCTGCACTGTGACTCACACCTTGTGGGTAGGGCTGATGGATGCCTTCTTCCTCTGCCTCCTCCTCTCTCTGGACCCTGGTGGCTTTTCCCAAGTTGTGCAGCAACCAGGGAGGGACTGTTCCAGGGTCTGCAGCATGGCAGGGAGCTTTTCCAGCTTGGCTTTGCTTCTCCAGGCTCAGACTTTGCAGCAGCTGCTGGCCCTCATCTTCCTGGGCATTTCCAGAAGTGTGTGAGCACCTGAATTGTGTTTTTCCTGGAATCTAGCAGACTCCTGCTCTCTAAATGCGGCCCTGGATATGGTTGAAGCTGAGCCTTAGGCCAAGCTCAGTCTCATCACATCCTCCCTTTCCTTCTTCCAGCTGGGAGATGCCAGTGCTGCATCCTTCTTTGGAAAAAATCCCCTCCAGACTGGGAAGAGACAACTACAGTCCTGCCCTCCCCACTCGGAGATTTACTTCTTTTAGCTGAGGCATCACACAGTGGGAACAAGCCACTTCCCCTCAGCTTTAATTAAGAAAAAGCAGGAAGTTTTAGGTGGTTAACAATGGATTTTTTTCATTCCTTCTTTTTTTCTGATCATCCATCAATGTGCAAAGCAAGGTAGTTGTAGACCTAGAAAACAATTGAATGAGCCTTCAGAGGCCAGAGTGGGGATAAGGACTGTATTGTTACCTTGGAAATCAGAGCAGGTAGGGCTGATCCTTGCAAACAGCAGCAGGCAGTGAGGGGGGAAACCAGGCAAATATGATGAAGAAAGCAGCAGATGTTTAATTATAGCACCAGGACTGTGCACTCAGCTGGGAACTGGAAATTCCTGCCGGGAAAATTGATCTTTCTTATGTCTGAAGCAAAGATGCCTCTGTCTGGGTTGATGCTGAGGAGGGCTGAACTCCTCACCTTGGCAGTGTTTTGCTGTTGCATTTCTGAGTCTCAGCACCTGGAATTTGTTTTTTCTACATTGTGGATGCCCTGATCCTGGGGAGCTCTGGGTGCCCGAAGGGTAAAGCTCAGGCAAACAGGGATGGGACCTGCACCCAGGGTAACTCAGCCAAGCAATCCATCAGCAGTCATCTGCCCCACTACTCCATGCTATAGGAAAGCATCCATCCTCCTTCTCCAGAACCATGGACACCCCATCAATTGCTGGCCATTTGCCTTTCCTGGGGCTTGCCACGGGCTCCTGAAATCCGGTGATGGTTTTTCTTACTTTATGGGAGTTTGAGTTCTGCTTTGCACTCAGTGGACTGGACCCTGTGACTTTGTGCAGTCAGAGGGGGGCAGACAGTTTTCCTGTTGACTCCTCTGGGGCTTTCAGGGTGAGTTCACCTCCAGGCAAAGATTCCAGCTGACCTGAAGGGAAATCTCCATGGGGCTCGTGCCTTGTGGTGTCTCTGTGTGTGAGATGAGCTCGCCCCGGAGCCTGGCTCCTTTGTCTGTCCTGATATTTACCTCTGTGTGCATCTCCACCCATCAACCAGTCAGGAAGTGGTTTCTGGCTCTGCAAAATTCAAACCAGACAGCTCTTTCCTGGCTGAAAGCGTGACAAAATGTACTAGAGCCCTTAGCAAAGCAAGGGAGTGTCCCTGCTGGGTCTGAAGCTGCCCTCCTGGCCTCCCTCTGGCAGGCTGGTGCTGAGGGCAACTCCTGATCGCTGTAATCCGCTGTTCCCTTGGGAGAGGAGACAGACACAGGCCAAATTTTGGTCAGCAAGGTGGATGGTTTGCAGCCAGAGCTAGGCAGCCCCCAAGAGCAGCTCCTTGCTTTTTAATATATTTGTCATTTCTCCAGTGACAAGAGGGAGCGTGGCAGAGCGTGAACTTCACAGAGAGTTGAGGAGTTGCTGGTTGAAGGAAGGGGTCGTGCTGTGCTGAGGGGCTGTGGGGGTTTCTGAGCCAATCCCCTGCTCTCAGCTGGTTGAAGATGTGTCTCTGAAGCCCACCTGGAGAACAGCAGCTGCGTGCTGGAGCAGGATGTGCTGTGCTGCCTGCCTGGAACAAGTCCTGCCTGAGCCTGGGGGATCCTGGCGGGATCTGCTGGGTGGTCACAGCACTGGGACAGGGGGATGAGCAGGGCTGTGTTTGCCCCCAGGATCTCTGTTCTCTGTGAAGGGACTGTGCAGTCACAGAGAGTGACTTCCCAAGGTACCTGGGTTTGCTTAGAATCCCTTTTTCTTAAATGAATGCCCTGCCTGCTGGACCGTCCTGCCTCACCTCATCCCACACAGTTGAACTTTCTGAGGCTGAAATTGTAGGTTCTGTTAGAAGATCTAAACAACGTCTTCATATTCCATCACTTTAGGTCTGGTTTTGCTCTTTTAAAATATTTTAAAAGTATTCATACAAATATTTATGTTAAATTTTACTAGACTTCTCGATTTTAGCATTAATTTGTCACTGCCATTAAAAGCAGTTGACAATCCAGTTTTGCTGACAAGCCCAGAATGTATCCTGTCACTACAGCTTAAATCCTCACAGAACTTGGCAAGACTTGGGACCAAAGTCACTGTGGTGCCTGTGAAGACAATACCCTCCATTGTGTGTGCGTGTCATCAAGTCACACTCCTTAAATCCTCTACTCTCAGTTAAAAAGCTACAGCCTCACCCAAAACAAATGTGTGGAAAGACCAAATTGGTCCTGTTGGACCAGTTTTGATTTAATATTCCTGTAAGTAGAATACAAAAAGAAGAGCATCTTCCCCAAAGCTCTCATGGCACTTAGATAATCAAAAACGAGGAGATGAGGAGTGTGCCCCAACTCCATCCATCTGAGCACAGATCCCAAGTGAAAGCAGGAGCTTTGTGCTTTTGGAACGGTGCTGGTAGGAAGTCAAAGAGGAGGAAAATACCTTTGAAAATCTTTATCCTTTAAAAAGAAATAAAGATAATTGGGAATGAGAAATAAAAGTTGTCTGGCCCTGAGTGTGAGACTCATCCTCTGTTAAAAATGAGTCACTGAGGTCCCTGAGGAATCCCTGGCAGGAGATGCTGCCAGATAGGAGGATGTCCCTGCCCCATCCCTGGAGGGGCTGAGCTTTGCTGGCCAGGGGGCTGAGACCTGTGTGGGGGAGTGCAGCCCTGCACAGGGGTGAGAGCCCCTCACACACCTCCTTGTGCACCTGCTGACAGAAGTACAGGTTTTATTCCCTCCCCGTTTTTCTTTCTAAGTGCCCAGCAAGCCAGAGAGGAGCCTTTATGGCTAGCAGAGATTTTTATTTTTTTCTCTTAGCTCTCATGGAGTGGTTCCATTCTGTCCCTCCTGGCTCTGTGTGTGTCCAGTGGCAGCGTGAGCTGCCGTGGGCTGGAGATGGCATCTCTGCTGCCAAGGGCAGGTTCAGAGAGGGCTGTGGCCCACCAGTGCCCACCCCTCTGGAATGCTGGCTGCCAGGGCTCCCTGCTGCCCAGTCCTGAAATCCATCCCATGCCATGCCCTGCTTTGCAGATCGAAGCACTCATGATGGAGATGCAGAACCCGGACACGGGAATCAAGACACAGACACAGACGGTGATGATCACCAACATCCCCCACGCTGTCACAGGTAAGAGCTTCCCTGAGGCAAGGCTCTGGGCAGAGTTCAGCAGAGAAAAGCTGTGTGGACCCCGGGGCCAGGGCTGCCAGTGCCTGGCTGCGTGCTGGAGCTCTGTTCCCAATAAATATCAGCCGGACATCATTTGAAATGTACCTGCTCCCTCTGTCTCGTTCTCACTCGTGTCTCATTTCATTCCTAGTCTTTGAATCAGACACAAAGGTTGATCCCCAGGCACTTTCGGCTGTCTCATGGGGGTTAACTCAAGTGACCTTGCCTTCTCTTAGCACAGAGGTGAGGACATGCTGCAGCCTCCAGACCTCTCATTGCTCCCAGTGAGGCTGGATCACAAATAAAGATAAATATTAAAATCCAATTAAAACAAGCAGCCCGGAGGCAGACTGAAAGATGGTACTTCAGAAATGAGCAATTAAAAATTAGCTTCCCTTTTAATGTTTACTGCTAGTAATGATTTTTCTTGAGTAGGCAGGAAAAGAACAAAATATTCCACCCACTTCTGTGCCTGTAAATGACAGCTTTGCCTCCCTCAAGGAGGCTGAAGGAGCAGCAGACAGGAGCTGTGCTGTGTCATGTACAGTGTTACAGGCAGCTCTTATCACAGCCTCCTTGTGCCTGCTGGTCCTTTCACCAGGCACTCTCAGTACCTCTGCTTCCCTGTTCTCCAAGCCTCCACAAAAGCTCTTGTGAGGAATCCTCTGCTATAAATATTCACACATACTCCATACCCAAGTTTCCTCCTCCTTCTTTCTCTCCTTCTTCTCCTTCGATCTTTCTTCAGCACTGTGAAATTCAGAACAAAAGCTCCCACTGAAACCAGTGGGTTTGCTCCAGACAAGTCAAGAGACTTTCCCCGCTGTGTTTGCAAAGCCTGGTAGGCCTGCTGTGTTGTTTGGCCCAATTTTATTTTAAGAAATGAGGCTGCCGAGGCACTGAAGTCACTTGCCCGTGGGAAGAGCCAGCCAGTGGAAGGGTGAGCAGCGCTTGGACGCCTCTGAAGCCTGCTCTCAGCAGCGCTCTCCAGGCACTGCAGTGCTGACCACATCCTGGCTCACACAGCTATTATGCAGCTGAGCTGGGTGGAGGCTTTGCCTGTACAAAGGAGCTTCCCAGAGCCTTGCCTCCCAGAGCTGTCAGGGAATAGTTAAGGCAGCACAAAGAGGAGATTCCCTGTGCTGAGGATGACGTCCCACACACATGAAGTGCAGGGGAACGAGAACTTCTCTTGATGTCTGCCCAGTGTAAAATCCCACTTCCTAAAAGTCCACGGGTGTCTGATGTGTCAGTGCTCACCCTCATTGCGTGCTGCCTGCTTTACTCTGGTTCCTTAGCTAGAACTGCTGCAAGTTCCCTCTTGCACAAGTCATAAATTCTAGTCCACCTCTGAGAGGCAAGTGACTTCCACTCCCCCCGTATGCTGGTCATCCCTCTCTCAATTGGTATTTTTAGTGCTGCATGGATACTGATTGGCTTCTGGGTGTTGCAAAAGAGTCTGATTCATGTTTGATGAGGGTGTGATGAAGATACTGGATCAGATCCATTGGAGAGAGCCTGACTCTGCCTATGCAGGAAGCTAACCAGTTAAATTCAGCGAAAGTCAGTAAAGTGGCTCACAAATCAACCTCGATGTTAAATGTGCACCTTTGGGGGAAAGTGCTTACAGAGGGAGCTGTCTAGAAATGAATGATGAGATAATCCTTTAATTTCATCTATTTCAGGAAGCAGGCAGTAGGATAAGAACTCTGAGCCCCTATTAGAAAGTTAAGTCATCACTGCAATGTCAAGAAAGGTCAACTGCAGTCCTAGGGGAGGTTTGGAGGAAAAGGCCAGTAATTGATCAGGGAACAAGTGCATTTTTGCCCTCTTTAAATGGAAGGAGGTTCATGAAATTTGCCCCCCAGAACGTAAAACTAAAACTTCTGGAGGTTTATGCTGCCTATGGCTACAACTGCTCACAGTCCAACAGAAGAACTGGGAGAGACAAAATGTGTGTGAATGCAGAAATCTTGTTTCCCTTTGATGAATCCTGTAACCACTGCAGCTTGGATCTGAGATTTGGACATCCCTTCTGCCCATTAAAGGACTCTTAGAGGATCAGGCACTGGTCTCCTACAAAAGACAGGACTCCTGTCTCTCCGAGACAGGACTGTGCTCTGTGAATCTGGAGCTTCTTTGCAATGAATCTTTCCAGGCAAGGTGGAGCAAAACCTCCCCTTCCCTGGGTGTGAAAGCTGTTGCATCCTTAAGCCCTTTCCAAGCTGCTGCTGAGGGTTTGGATGTTGCTCAGGCCATGTGAGCTGGTGCACGCTCTGTCTGTGCCATCCCAAGGTCACTGCCTGCCCCAGGCTCCCTCTCCCAGGGCTGGATGCCTTTGGGGGTGCCAGCATGGCGGGTGGGAGCCCAGCAGTGCTTTTTGTCTGTGCCTGCTTGCATTTGAAAGCACATTTGCACAAAAGGGGGCTGCGCCCTCACTGGGATCCTGAGCGTAGTAAGGGGTGAGGACTGGAGACATCTCCCTTCCACCCATGGATTTGGGCACACCCCTGATTTCAGTACCTGACCTTTCTTTTGCTTTGCAGGTAATGGTATAATGCAGTGGATTCTTCAGCGCTTGCAGATCACTGCGGAAGGTGGGTAAAAACCTGAAAATTGAGGCTTTCTCAGCTTTCAGTTATAGAAGGCGGATTTCAAGAGGCAAAACCTTTTAGTTGAATTCTCCCCTGCATAAGAGTTCACTTTTAATTCCAGTGAAGTGTTTCTGTGCAATGAAAACATCTGCATTCTCCATTTTCAGAGGCACTCCACCTGGGAGACCTGTTTGTCAAATATGGATACATCTACCCTCTTCAGGAGCCAAAGAACCTTACCCTTAAGGCAGATGGCAGCCTCTACAGGTTTCAAGTGAGTTGCAGCTCCTCTAAGCTGTTGAGAGGGAGCCCAGCACTGGTTTTTATTGAAAACAGGCAGCTGGGGCAGTTCCCAGGAGCTGTGTAACTGTGCAGGAGGAAGGAGAAGACTCAGAGAAGTCTGCACCGAGAAGACTGAGATTGCAGTTTACAGGGAAACTGTGATAGTTTCTTCAGTGAAACTAGTGTACCTGTTCAACCTAAAAATAGCTGTGCTTTCCCCCAAAGAGTGTTCCCACCCAGGTCTTAAAGTAGCAAATGGAATTGCTGGTTGGAAATGGAACAATGTGGGGGCACTGAATAATGAATATACAAAAAGCACAGTAATAACGGGATGGTGGCGAGGTTCGTGGTTGGACTGTTTCTACTGCTGTGGGAAATTAGGATATTCCTGGTACTCGGAATGAGGAGTCCATGAGGTCAGGGCCTTTGTGCACTAACAGGAGGCTCCTTTCCCTGCAGACCCCCTATTTCTGGCCGGTGCAGAGCTGGGCTGCTGATGACACAGACTATGGTGAGTGGTGGCACTGCACGTGCCCCGGGGTGTGGGTTTGTCACACAGTCCTGCTCCACACTTGCTCTTCATGTTCTTGTGCTGTGTCTCCACTCACAATGACCAGCCCTGGCATTTTTATTTTTTTTTTTCATGCTATTTTGTGAATAATTCTCAGTCATGGTGAATTGAGGATGTGACCATCTTGTGGTGGCCTTGATGAGAGAAAGTGCTTAAGCTCTTAGGTTCCACTGAGATCCATCACGCAGGACCACATCTGAATTACCTTGTTGGGGAGGGAAGACTTTAAACACAAGATTAGATTTCCCTGAGTAGCTAAGTGTATTCCTGGATCTGAGCCCAGGGCTGTCTTCCTGTAGATTTGGATCAAGCCCTGCATTCAGAGATTCTTCCTTTATAGAAAGCACAGTGACTTCCAATATCTCCTGACAGTCCTTTCCATATAAATCTCTTGTTGCCTTTATGATGCTTTTTGTTGTAGAGCTGATCATGAATCTTGGGCTGATCAGCTGGGTCTGCTCCTGTGGGCTGTGCAGTTCACAGACTGATTTGTCCATACCAGGGTTGTCCTCTGTGTTTTTTATCTGCATTATGCTGTAGATCTTCTGAGGAAATAAAAAAGCCTGGTTTAGATTGGAATGTTTTTATTAGAACTTGAGCAAAAAACCCTGGCCTGTTCTCAGAAAACTTGGAGGTCAAACTCTGAGGAACCTCAACACCTGAAAGGTTTGGTCCAGTGTCCCTTGACCCATGGAAGCCTGGCTGAATTCCCAAGGGAAGGGGGGCCGCTGGCAGAAGGCGCGCGCTGCCTGTTCTGCCTGGCTGCTCCCAGCCTGGGCGTCAGTGACAGACCAAAAGCACCGAGTTCCTTTTTCTTTACTGAGCTTTTGTGAGCTTGGAGCTCATGCCTGGGAAGATACTGTAGCAGACAAAGGCTCCTGTGTTTGTAATGTGGGTAAATTTATAATTATTCTTGGACTTGTTGGTCTAAGTATAACTGACTGCTAATTTGCTTCTACCTCCACAGCAATTTATCTAGCAAAGAAGAACATCAAAAGAAAAGGGATTTTGGAAGAATATGAAAAGGTGAGGAGATACTGCACTTGTTCTATTACAAGACCCTCATTTGCTACAACTTTAGCCCTTTGTTGCTAATGAGTGGGGCACAGCAAAAAATCCCCTCTTCAACTGCATGAGGTGTTACTCCAGCAGCATCAAAAGCCAACATTTTGCAAGTGAAAAAACGACCAGTACAGAAAACTACAGTGAAGTCAATTATAATTTTAGCAGGGGTAATTGCTCTTCTTGCAATGATATTTTTGAGCTGTTGCAATTCTTGTAATTATGTTTGGAACAATCCAGATTTCTTGGCTTGGTCGCCAGCCTGGCCTTGTTGAACTATGGAGAGTCAAGGAAACCCCAGCATGGGAGTGCCCTGGTCAAAATTTTCACACTAACTGATTTTTTATTTTTATTCCAGGAACATTACAACATGCTCAATCAAAAAATAAACTACAAGTGGGATTTTATTATTATGCAGGCCAAGGAGCAGTATAAGTGAGTTGACTTGCATTCCCTTGTTTGCATCACTGGGGAGGGTGTGAGGAGCAGAGCTTGGCTGTCTTAGTGCACAGTTGAATCACACATTAAAAGTACTAACTGCAGCTCTGAGATGGCTTGGAGGGGAGGTTTAAGTTTTACACTTGATGTGGTTCTGTGGAGAAGCTGGGTTCTGATGCTGCAAGCTCTCATTAGAAACAACTTCATTTAGCTCAGTGCTCTCCATGAGTATTTGAGGATCAGGCACTGGACTTGGGGCCTGTTGTTGGTCTGGGTCAGGAGTTACTTGCACATCTCTCAGCTGAATGGAGTGAATCAAGAAGCAGTAAATGTTCCCAGCAGGGACGTCTGAAGAAAACTGTGAAGAGCATACCTAGGTACCCGGCTAAAATGATTTGATTTTAGGAGCTGAAACCTTCAAATTCCCAGGAAAGTTGGTGAACATAAGATGGGATTACTCCTTTAGAGGTCTTTCCTACTTCTGTGGATTCCTCTTACCTTCCTTTACCTGCTGGCACGGCAGGCAGTGCCTCTGCTGCTCAGCAGCCTCTCTGTCTTCCCTGGGATGGCAGCCAAGTCCTCGGAGTACAGCTCATCAGATAACTGTCTCATTAAACACAAGACTGTTGTTCTTGTAAATTGAGGTCAGACTTGGGCTAAGAGATGCCAAATGCAGTTTCAAAGTCAGATACCCAGCCTGTGTCTGAACCAGTAGATTAAACTCGTCTGGAGCTGTTTGATGGTGCTGGTGGGGCAGACTGGTGCAGAGCACCCACCCTGCTAACCACAGCAGGGAGGCCACATGCAAACAGCCTGTTGGGAATGCTCCCTTCCCCATGCTAAGTCCCAAATTGTGCTCAGGACTTTTCTGGGAAAGAATTAGTTGGTCCAAGCCCAAACCATGCTAGTGCCTATTCTATTTAATTGTGGAGGTGATTTGGGTTTTAGTGCCTGGGAACATTCCTCAGAACCATTTCCAAGTAGTTTCTCTGAGAAATGCTCCTGCTTTACTGAGAGACAGGCATGAGACAGGTCCAGGATGTATCTCTGGGTGGTGGTCCTTGGATTCTGCCGGGGGGCATCGGACAGGGATGAACACGGAGCAGCAGGACTGAGGGCAAGTCAGCAGAAAGCTTCCAGGGGGCTGTGTGCCCAATCAGAAGGGGATGTGTCTGCTCCCAGCTCAGCTCAGGAAGATGATGATTTCTCAAAAGCCAGAGTCGTGTGTGGCCATGTGAACGTGATGTGCAGCCCAGAGCTCGCTGGGGCAGGATGTGGTCAGGAGGTGGCATCGGAGCATCAATGGCACAGTCAGCCCCGGGCCCACGGGGCACGGGAGGCTGGAGGTGTGCCCTGCTTCTCATCCCAGTGATTTCAGGAGGGCAAAATTCACAAATTCCCCTGTTCTTGGCTTTGCAGGGCAGGGAAGGAGCGGAAGAAGGAGGACAGGTATGCCCTGGACTGCCAGGAGAGAGCCTACTGGCTTGTGAACAGAGCTCCTGTGAGTAAAGGGTGACAGGGTGGCTTTAGTGATTTGGTGGTGCCCTCCCTGCAGCCACCTGGGACAAGCTCCCATGGGGAAAGGGCATGGCCTCTGGGCGGTGTGCCAGGGAAGGGTCAGCCCAGACCTGCCTGAGTCCCCCCACCTTTCCTTGGTTGCTCTCAAAGGTGCAAGGAACAGAGTCCAGCTGCAGCACCCGTGCTTGAAGAGGGGCATTCCCAAATCTGGGGGTTCCTAAGGCACTGCTGCCTGGGAGCTGCTGGCAGTGGAGGCCTGGGGGTCTCCTCCTGCATTTGTGTGACCCACAGCCTTTGAACCAAATTAGTTACAAAGCTTTGCTGTTTCCCGTTTATCACAGCCGGGCATGCTGGATGTCCTCGAGTATGGACTAGACCGTGTCACAGATCCCAATGAAAATAAGGTAAACCAGGTGAGACAGGGTTGGTTTTTTGTTTTTTTTCTACACACCTACTGAGTATGTCTGGGAGGACCCAGAAAATGTCCCTGGGTTTGTCATTATTTGGGTATTGCAGGCTGAGTGTGTCAGCTCAGCTCTAGCAGCTGAACAGGCCAGAGGTTGAAGCTCTCTCACCCGGGAGGTGAGGCCCTCAAAATAGGCTTTGGCAGCTTCCTCTGGCTTGAAAAGACTTTGTCAGCTTTCTTGCCACGCCAGTTCGTGTGAGTGCTTGGCTGCAGGACATGTTTTCTTTGCTGGTGAAACTGAATTAAGGAATCCTCTGTCTCCAGGTGCTCGTTGCTGCCTTTGTATTAGTGCTGAATGAACTTTGTGGGGTGTAAAGGGTCAGTGAAAAGGTCCAGGTGTAAAATAAAATTACAGAATACCTCCCAAAGGGTAATTAATGTGTGGTAAGAAGATGAAGAACTTGGTGTGGTGGATAGGAGACACAAAATGTTGCCAAAAAATGCGTATTGTAGACCATAAAGAAACAGAATAAATGAACTGAGACCATGAGGGCTCTCACTGGGTGAACTGGTTCAGGGTCTGAAATCACACAGATCCAGTCAGTGGATGAGGAGCTGGAGCTGCTGTTCCCTTTCTACATCAGCCCTCTGAGATGATCCTGTCTTTTTTCCCCTAATGGTATTCATTTGGAAGCAAAGTCAAAGCCTCTCTCAGCAATTCAATGCAAATGTTACTGCCATTACACTCACAGTATTCCCACAACTTCCCATTTTTGTAACAGCCTTTAAACATCTCAGCAGCCAGAGGCAGGATAATTGCTTTGGCCAGCTGTGTTCTGTTGCTATAGAGACTGAAAAGGAGCAAAGTGTAGGGTTAGGGTGTAGTATTTTATTTTTTTCTTGCTGTAAGTAGCAGCTGCTGAAAGCCTTTTNTTTTTTTTTTTTCTTTTTTTAAGAGTAAAGAAGTAGTGGAAAGGGAGAGGGATAGAACGAGGAGTAAGCCAACTTCTCACCCAGTTTTACAGCCGACATGGAAGGGATTTTAGGTTTACAAACAGTCTGAAGAGCTGTATCCATCTGCCAGCTGCCTGGTAGCACAGGGGAAGGGAGCTGAGGGATCTCTGCCCAGTTACACCCTGGCCATGGTCAGTTCCCCCCACCAGGGGAGGCTCCAAGGAGGGCAGAAGTGTTGGACACCAGCTTTGGGGTGGCTTCCCTGCCCTTGTCCTTTAAGCTGGTCTCTGAGCTGTGCCTCCTCCCTGGAGGCTGAGCTGAAGAGGGAATGTTCTCCCTGCTCCTCCTTTTGCTTTTGAGAGAGTGATGAGGATACATGAGACAGCCAAGAGCCCTCATGGAGCCACCTTTGGACTAGCAGCTTTATTTTTGTCCTCTGCAGGCTGCTCTCACCAACACCTGTGGTTCAGCAGCCTTTGGTGAGCAGAAAGGCTGGGCAAGCTCTGATTTGTGTCCCCTGCTCCTGCTCAATCCACCTTCACTTTGTTGGCCAAATTATGGAGGTTTTTATCTTGTCAGTTGAGAAAGGAAAGAAAATAATGAATTTCTGATTTCTTTGAAGCTGACATTAGCATGAACATCTCTCCTTCTCTCGCTCAGACCCTTTGGTGGGCTGCTCCCTCCCTCACAGATAGAGTCCTCTGGGGATAAACAGGTGCTTAAACTCCTTTGAAGGGCTTTTATTACTGATCCACGGGCATCCCTCTGGTTTTAATGAGTTAGGGGTTGTGGATAGGCAGGAGGAGTCAGGAAGAAGTAGCCACCCATTGAACAGCTAATTAAGGAATGCTTTAGCCTTTTGTTGCCTGGATTTCAGGCTCACATCAAGCCTCACTGCTTGAGAGTGACCACTGAGTGCCTGTGGCTACCAGAGTCTTTCTGAAAGGTGCTTTAGCTTCCCCAAAAATCACTGCTGGATTCAGGGGCTGCTGAATGAAATGCCCTGGTTTGTTGTACGCAGCAAATCAGCCACAGATTAATGAGTCATTGCTGGCCTTTAATTTCATAAATCCCTGTCAGTTTGCCTGATAAAGTTCTGCTGCATCATCACACGTTTGGAAAGCACAGGGTCAGGGGCAGACAAACAAGACAGGGAAATAAATGGCCACTTGAACAAAAGTGGGTGCATGGACTGTGGCGGATTTGATTTCCAGCTGCAGGGCTGGATGCACCAGCACAGTGGAGATGAATGTTGAGATGATCTAATCCCAGAGTTGGGATTTGCCTCTGCAGGCTCTCAGCTGGCTGAATGTAAAGAAAGGCCAGCTCTGCTCTGAGCAGGAGTTGGGGTGCACAGAGGCAGCTGGGCGTGTGCTGGGTGCACTTTGCAGGGTTGGAGAGGCAGATCTTCCTTGCCCAGAGTCTGGAGGGAGGCTGGACTGGCTCTGCCCCGTGCTCAGTGGCCAGTTCCCAGCACAGGATTCCCGGGAACAGCCTCAGCCTGCCAAGCTCTGTGCATGGAGCACTCGGGGCAGAGTGAGGGTGGGATCTGCAGTGTCCTGGTCCCAATCAAGCTCTGCACAACCCTGTGCTTGTTCTTCACTCCCAGCTCCTTCCAGGCATCCACCTAAGGCTGTTCCCAGGTGTTTATGAGCTCTGTAAACAGGGAACAGTGGCCAGGGAGGCAAAAACACCATGACCGTCATCTCCCAGTGTGGTCAGGAAGTTTCACACTGAGCAGAGGAGCAAACAGGTAGCTGGGAATTAGCAGATTGTAGGAACTGGTGGCCTCAGCCATGTGGATCAGCACCAGACAGGGCTCTGGAGCAGGTCCTGGCTGGCTCCCAGCTGGCCTCTGCAGCCCCAGGGGAGCACAAAACTGGTGGCAGCGGGGTGTGACCAGGGCAGGCAGGGTGTCCCAGTGCCATGGGGTGTCTCAGGGGTGTCAGAGGATGTGGAACAGCTCGTGGCACTCACTTGAGACAGACTGAGGCCTTTCACTAATTGCCATCTTGATTTGAAGCCCGCGGGGCTGGGGAGCTGATCCGCAGTAATTGCGATAAGTCACTCGTTAAGGGCGTTGCAAAATTAATCTCATTATGAGAAACGACTCTTTTGTTCCAAATAATGATTTCCTTCCAAATGAGGCAGAGTGGGTGGGTGGTGCAGGGCACTTTGGCACTGCTGCACTCAGCAGTGGGGGTCAGGGTGGGTGGCTGGTGAGGACAGCTGGCAGTGCTCAGTGGGACATGGAGAGTGCTCAGGGCCACTTGCAGCAGCACTGAACTGGGAACGGGTTGTGAGGGCACTGTGGGAGAAAGGGAAATGAAAGGATGAGCAGCTCTGGGGTGAAATTGCTGAGATTCTTCCCATTTGCTGCTGATTTGAGAACTGGAAGGGGCTGAGCACAGCCAGCACCTGCAGCCTCCCAGGGTATTCAGCAGTGGGTTCCCCTTGGATTTGGCTGCAGTTCAGTTTGTGCCACTGCTCAGAGATGCTCAGCTCCTTTTCTGGGGGAGCCTTGGCAAATCCCCTCCCCACCTGGAGCACCCCAGCAAAACCCCCCTTGTTTTCCCAGGAGCAGCTGCCCACCAGCTGGGTGGTAGATCCCAGCTGGGATCCTTAGCATGTGGGGCACTTAAAAAAAATAAAGTTTGCGTATTTTTCTTCACCTACATACAATTTTTCTGTTGTGATGGCATTTCAATTGCTCCCTTTCTGTCTTTGTATAACATTTAACTCACTGTGTTCTCTTTCTCTTTCCCACAGCTGTTTGTCTCGTGTGTGTGTGGTGTGCTGCCAGCCTCTCAGACCCCTCTAGAAGATAACACCACTTTCCTGCCACGTGAGCTGCCTTCAAGCCACTGTGCCAGCACCCACTTCTCCTTCCCCACTGCACCAGGCCTGTCTGAGGCCCCAATTGAGAAAAAAGTGGAAGAAAATATTTTTTTTTAAAATGATTTTAACATGTTGAAATCAATGCTCTAGCTACAAGTTCCATCAAATGGAACCTTTCAGCTGGCACTTGTAAATTTGATGAGGTTTGTCTGGTTTATATCTCAGATTCCCCAAGGAGGCAGTGAACTCCTGTTGTGCAGGAGGCAGCTGGCCTGGAGCAGAAACACAGATCTCTAAACAGGACACTTTGGGACAGTAAATGCAATAAATTTCTCTGTGCAAGCAGGTGATTCGTTTTTCCCTTCCATTTCTGCAGTCTGTCTGAAACAATGACACCGTAGAAATGAAGGGAAGAAATGGTGTCTATATGGAAGGTGTTCTGGAATCAGGGATGCAGCTAAGAGCAGAGAAGGGTGAAAAGCTGTTCCTCAGATCCTCCATCATTTATAAGAGTGTCCCAGGAGCTTGTGAATCACCAGGGGAGGTTGTACAGCCCTGTGAGCAGTGATCCAGCTGTCCTAGAGCTTTCTATCTCCCTTGATGTGTCAGTCCTCTCCCTCTCTCACACGGGGCCAGCACAGCATCTCTGCTGGCTTTTGCTGCCCTGCTGAGATGGTCTGTGCTGCCCACTCAGAGCTGGTCATGGTATTCCCAACAGGAAAAGCTTCCTCCCCTCACAATACCACTGTGAGGGTTTTTTTTGGTGCCCCACTGGCCAGTCTGGGTCAGGGTCAGGGCTGGCTCTGTGGTGGTGCTGTAGGGATTGGGCTCCTCTGCTGCATATCTGGCTCCTGCTGCTGAAAGGGTGAGTGGACCTCTCAGAACCAAGTGTCAGCAAACCGGGGGTGGTTTCCTGCCATGTGGGGAAGAGTTTCTCCCTCCTGAGCAGGACTGGTGACGATGGCTAAAGTGCAAAAGCAGATCAGTGCCCCCACAATGGTGTCCTCAGAAAGCTGCCCTGGGAGAGCATCTTGTCTTTCCCAAATCAGGGGCAGTTTGGGGTGCAAGGTCTCTGGGGAGGTGAGGGGAGAGCAGAGCTGCCTGTGGCATTCAGTACCAGAATCTTCATCCCTCATCCCTCACAAACTGCACTTCACCAAGGCACTCTGCAGACCCCCACCAGCTACAGGCTTCGTTCGGTAAAATAATTTTGGGATGCAGGTTTTGACTGAAACGGGAGCTGAGGAACTGAAACCCTGCCTGAGCCTTTAAAGGCTTGCTGGGAGCATCCTTGACTTAGCCTGTCTTTCCTTCTCCCTTCTCTAGTTTATTTCGCACAAAGTAACTGTGCTTCAAAGGAAGCTGTGTGAATAAACACCCTGCAGTTAATTTCTTGCCTTCTATTGCCTGCTCATTTGTGGATGACATGTAACATAGTCTGAGTTATTCAAATCACAACGTAAACACCCTTTGCACAGCAGATACTGCTTCTGAGGCTTTTAATTGTGGTGTTTATATTTTGCAATGTGTTGGTTCCTGTCTCCTTTAGCTAATATTGAATGATCTAATCTGTGTCTCGTAAATGAATCTATTTTAGCTCCATTAGAATAACCCCTTAATTGAAGGCATACAGGCAGCCTGTGATGGGAGAAGCAATGCTAAACAGTAAATACAGCTAATGGGACAATTTACCGTGTGGGGATGCTCTTAGCTTTGATGACACCCTGATTAGCTCAGCTGCTGTGTTTGATTTTAATTGTAATCAGAATTAATTGGAGAGCACTGCACAACGGCAGCCCTACAACGGTGTTTCCATGACTCAAAAAAAAAAAA
>WAAG01027417.1:202234-213670 GCA_013390105.1 Tichodroma muraria | reverse complement strand
TTTTTTTTTTTTTTATTTTACAGAAAAATACTATGGAATTCTATAGGAGAGAGGTAAGTGGTGCTTCCCTCACTTCTCAGTGTTCATCCTGGATGAGTTGCTTACACCAGTGTGGCTCAAAGCCCTCTGTGCAGGGGATGGGCTCTTTGAAAAGCAGAATCCCTGCCTCATGGAGCTTTTATCAATGTAATTTCAGGACATTCCCTCCCACTGCAGGCAGCCAGCAGCTCTCCCAGTGACGGGAAGGCTCCGGCAAGGACAGACACCAGGGCTGAAATCCAATAGATCAAAATTAGTGGTGGGGAAATCACAGTGGCGCCAGCACAGAGACAGGCAAGAATCAATGATAATTACATGCTAAATCATCCAGAGCATTTGTAGGTGCTGAGGATGGTAGCTATTATTCAATTTCTATATAACATGGGGAGTGCTTTTTAATTACTTGCACATTGCAAAGTGCGCTTCTGATGTTTGCAGTAAGCTCAGTGAAAACAGACCTTTTACTGGGACAGTTCAGGGGTCCTCTGGGTCCTTGGACATCCAGAAAAAAGGGAAGAAGCAGTCCCTGCTGTAATTAGCCCCACTGCCTGGGAGAGAACCTGTCTGAGGTTTAGACAGGCCTTAACTTCCAACCTCCGTGCTCCTAACCATGGCCATGTCTGATCCCCTCAGATCATGTACTACCAGCAGGCCATCATGAAGACCAGAGTGAAATCTTCTGTCTCTCTTGGAGGGTAAGTCCTGATTTCCTTCTGTCCACACATTAATTAGTCTTCAGTGCTTATCTCCTAATGAGCTGATGAAGCTGTCTGCTCTGGCAGCTGGTGACTCAGCCAGGGAACCCATGTGGTAGCCCAGTGCTGTCTGGGCTGTGCTGTCTGGGCCAGGAGGCACGAGGCTGAGGAGGGATCAGAGTCCCAGGCAGGATGAAGAGGCTCTCTGGGAGCTTTGCTGCAGAGCAGCACCAGCCCCTGGGCTGAGAATCCCACTGAAATCAGGAGATGCTGACGCTGCTCTGGGCCAGTCTGTGGTGTCTGAGCACAGCCCTGCGGCTGGGGGAGGACCCAGCAGTGTGTCTGTCCTTCAGGAGGAGCAACCAGCAGGACAGACTGACCCTCCTGTCACTGGTCCCTGCCCTGGGCTGGACTCACCCCCATGAGTGTCCCTGCCCCACGGTGATGCTCACCTCTGGTTGGGTAATACTGGTTACTCTGCACTGCAAAGGGAAACAGCCTCTCCATGAACATCCAACCAATTAATTAGCAACCCCTCTTCCCAGTGGGAGTGTTTCCTGATGAGATTCTTGATGAAACATCCAGCCCTGGCATTAGGCATTGGTGTGTCTCCCATGCTGACCAGGCACCTTGAGGTGCAGCCCAGAGCACCCGCCTGGTTTACGCTGTCATTGCCCCCAGAGATTCCTATCACATCTGAGATAAACAAGGTGCTCAGGCCAGTTCCCTGGAGAAGACAGCCTTGGATGATTGAAATGGGTGGAGGAGAGAGTCTTCTGAGAGCCACAACTTGCAGGGCACCGGCAGCTCTGCTCGTTTTGTCTTGTCACTGACTCCCAGGTCACTTAAAACTCTGCTGCCTCAATTCTCTAAACTCTGAGCTGGAGCTGGGGACACCTGGCTACTTGCCAGGAATTTTGTGGTGCTTAACTGTTTGGCAATGGGGCTTTTCTCTCATTAGTTCTGGTGGGATAATGCCTATCACCTAGATCAAAAATCTCAGGAACTTTGGAACTCCCAGCAGTAGGGTTGGGTCTAAATCAAATTATTATTAATGAGGATATGAGCAGCAGCTGGGCAGTGTGCATGCTTCAGAGCACTGCAGTGATTTAGGAGAAGCTGCAAAGCACTTCAGGAGCACACAGCAGTTCTACCTGAGCTGACAGGTTTAGATTTGCTCGATCAGAATATGGGCTGGAGTGCCTGATGCAGGTGCTGGATGCCTTGGCATTCCCAGTGGAAGGTAGAATGGAGCAGCCGTGTGCCAGCCCTGTGGTTTGCTCTGTGCAGGAGCATTGTATAACTGCAGGATCTGTGCCAAGGTGCCTGTTAGCAATAGGCCTCTGGACGCTGCACTCCCAGCTCTGAGCACATGAAAGCACTTTGGCCTGCAAGGAATTTTAAATGCAGAAACCAGAGGATTTTTTTCAAGAATGAAAATGGGGGGTGGGAGCTAAAATTCCAGGATATTAGTGAAATTGGTTGTAATTAGAAGTCTGGCCAAGTTAGAAGGTAGAAGTGTTTGTCTGGTTCCTGATGGGAGAGAGGCAGTTCTGCTTTGTGCCAAGCCCTCAGAGCCACTCGCAGAGGAATGAGCCCTGTGGTAGGTGATGGAGAAAAGGAGAAGCTGGGATGAGCCCTCAGCATTCCCTCACTTTCCCAGAGCTCACTGAGTTCTCCCATGGCCCATGGGCAGGCTGCAGAGAGCCCACCTGAGTGAACACAACCCTTGTGTGTTCCTTTCCCTGGCACTTTTCCTCTCAGAACAGTGCAGGATCCAGCCCTGGCCAGCTGAGAACAGAAGGGGACGGGAACTGTCCGAGGGCTTAGTCCCACTTCCTTAAAATGAAAAGGCAAAAGGAGATGATGGAAGAGAGTCGTGTATCTCCTTGTATTTGAATTGACAAATTCACTTCTTCAAAAGACAACCAGGAGACTTCTGTTGGGAAATGGAAAAGATTAACTGAGCTAACGAATCGATTTTTCTAGGAAGGCAGGGGCCATGTTCCAGATCCCTGTGCTGAGAGTCCTGCACCTCTGAGGATATCTGTAGTCTGTTATTTGGCTGTAATGGGGCTGACTGCAATTCTGCCTCCAAATTAATATTTTGATTTTGGATTTGTTGCAGGGTTGTGAAGTACTCTGAGCAGTTCCTCTCCAATGATCCCATCCTATCTGGATGTCTCCCCAGCAACCCTTGGATATCAGATGACCCTGAGTTTTGGGATCTCAATGCAAAGCTGTGTGTATTTCTGTTGTTTTGCCAGCCTGTGGGTTACAAGAACCTTTATACTGATAGAAATCAGGAAAGGGAACCACTGGTTTTCGCTGTGGTGTCTGATCTCTGATCATGAGCAGAGAAATGTTGCATTTCAAACTTATTCTGAAATTGGGAATACTCCACACTGAACTTTCACCACTGCCTTCTTCAAGTGGAGCTTTCCGTAACATCACAGAAATTCCTAGCTGCTGGTGGCAGTGTGCACTCAGCCCCTGCTGAGTGGGTCTGATCCTCCCCTTGGATGAGTGAAGCCCACCTTAATTAGCACAGGAGTGGAATAGGACCAGTTCAGGGTTCTGCAGCTCCCCTGGGTCTTTGCTCACCCCTCAGGCTGCTTCCTTAGGAGAGGCTTTGGGTTGGAGGCACACACTGGTGGTCCATCCCTTCTCTGAGGCCTCCCTTGGTTTTCCCTTTGGATAGGATTTGCTAATTACACGATGGCATCTCAGGGCTTGGAGCATCCAACATCTCAGTGGTTCTGAGAGCAGCAATCCTGTAATGGACTGGTTGTATCCCATTAGGCATCCCTAGGGGATGCCTGCACTGAATGCCTTTATGAGAAGCAAAGCTCTGGACAGCAACCAGTGCCTCCTCCAGGATGGGACTGAGTCAAACCTCCGGGCAAGGCTGGGCTGTCACTGTGAGAGCTGCATAAATCCCAGTTAAATCCTCATCCCGCTGCGGCCCGAGTTGTTTAATTACAACTTACTTAGTGGGTTGACTTCAGGAGCTCATTACACCACTCTGGAAAACAAGAGAATGCTGAGAAGTCCCTTGGCACTGCAGTAAAGGGCATTTTGGTTTTAATTAATCTGCTAATTAGAGAAAGCAGCAGCGCTGTTTGTTCTCTCCCCGCGCAGGGTGGAGGTGCCCACCAGGATGCGCGTGGAGCGATGGGCCTTCAACTTCAGCGAGCTGATCCGGGACCCCAAGGGCCGCCAGAACTTCCAGATCTTCCTGAAGAAGGAGTTCAGCGGTGGGTGGGCAGTGGCTCTGCGCCTTTGTCCCCAGGCTGAGGTGACAGTGGCACCAGGCTGCTGCAGGCTGCGCAGCCAGGGCAGGCGGTACCATCTAGTGGCACGGGACACACGGTACAGCCCGGCATGTCCCCCCGCGGGGATTGGCTGGGAGGCTTTAGATTGCATTTTAGGAAGGAATTCCTGGCTGTGAGGGTGGGCAGGCCCTGGCACAGGTTGTCCAGAGTGGCTGTGGCTGCCCCTGGATCCCTGGAGGTGTCCAATGCCAGGTCAGATGGGGCTTGCAGCAACCTGGGACAGTGGGAGGTGTCCCTGCCCTTTGGAATGAGATGGATTTTCAGGTTTGGTTGCTTCCACCCCAAAACATTCCATGATTCTATGACTGCTCCCAGAGAAGCTGGAACTGGCTGAGCTCACAAGTTCTTAGAGGTGTCAGTGGGCAGAGAACAGGGGAAAGCTCTTTTCCTCTTTCCGTCACTGAAGAATTGGAGAGACTGGTTTGGGGCCAACAGATCATGCCAAACAAATCCAGGAGTTAATAAATGGGATTGTGCTTTCCTCTCACTCTCTGCCGACTGTGTCCTTGTCATGCAGGAGAGAATCTGGGTTTCTGGGAAGCCTGTGAGGATCTCAAGTATGGAGACCAATCCAAGGTCAAAGAAAAAGCAGAAGAAATCTACAAGTGAGTGTGAAAATTTTCCACTCTTAAACTCTTTGTGCATGTGTCCCATCACCTTCCACAGTTTCTCATTCTCTAAATGATTTATTCCTAAGATTTTTACCTTAAGGCTGTTATCAGATGTGGCTGTCTTTTGTCCCCACATAGGAAAGGAGCTTTTGGAGATGAAAGTAGAAGTGGGTTTTTTATATCTATATTTACTTTTCCTCTCTGTTCTCTGTTGCATTTCAGTCTTTGGATGTAATTTAAATATCAGTGTGGAATAGCAAAGTTCTTGAGGCTGCCACAAGCAAAGTGGGGACAAGCTTTTTGCTTCCAGTGAGCTAAAATTTGGCTTATATTATGTGCAAGGGGAAGTGAGTGCATGTCTCTGATGAAGGGGACATTGATTGCCCAAGACCAGGACAGCAAATTGCAGCGGGGAGCTGAAGGGACTTTTCCTTTCATGCATAGACAGGAATCTGACTTCTCCAGCTGCTAATGGCACTGTTGATTCCTCCTCCTGGCAGGCTTTTCCTGGCTCCAGGAGCAAGGCGCTGGATTAACATCGATGGCAAAACAATGGGCATCACAGTCAAAGGCCTGGAGCACCCTCATCGTTATGTTCTAGATGCTGCTCAGACCCACATTTACATGCTGATGAAAAAGGTTTGTTATTTGTTGCCAGAGCCTGAGGGGGATTCCAGCCCTCCGGGCCTTTCAGTGCCTTTGTGTGCTATCAGCTGTCCCTTTCAAGGGGCCTTTGTTTGAAAATCCCTCAAATTTGCTGAGTTAAGCAAGTGCTGCTCCAGGCATTTGTATTTTGCTGCTGCTTCTTCCCTCTAAGGCAGCCTGTCCCCAAGGTGGTGGGGGTCAGGTGGCTGCTGCAAGTCCTGCTTTTCGATTCCAGCTCGGGCACCAGCTCATGCTCTGAAAGCAGCAGAACTGGACTGATTTTCACCCGTTGATGAGAAGTTTGGCTCCTGGAATACGAGCTCCTCACCTTGCAGTGATTCTGAGACCCTGCTGGCCCAGGCTAAGCTTCATTCAGATCTTTTGATCTGGGTCTTACCTGTGAAGCTTTATTGTGAGATGGAAAATCCTGGGAATTTTAAAGCAAGATGAAAGGATATTGGTTTAAATAGCTACATTTGCCTGAAAGATGCAAAGTCCCTTGGGCTGCTGGGGGAGATTATCCAGTTCCCAGCCTCCCTGGCTCCTGAGCAGCTGTATTTGGTGGTGATTTTAATAAGGGTGTTTGCAGCCCATAACTACCAGTTTCTCTTTTTTCTCCTAGTAGGACTCCTATGGCCGCTATTTAAAGTCTCCAATATACAAGGAAATGCTGGCCAAGGCTGTTGTGCCACAAGAGGGTGTCAAAAAAAGGCAAGTGAAACTGGCTGTAATTGTGGGATTTGTTTTTCTTGTTGTAGCAAGGGTAGAAAAAGCCCAAGTTGCAGCAAAATTACTATTTAGATTTAGATGTTCTCTTAATTAAATAAAATTTTGCACTGAGAAGATGCTTTGCTTTGAGACTGATGGTGCTGTTTATTCATGAGCCCTTTGGAAGTGGCTTGTGAGCAGTCGGGATGGAGCTGCTGACGGCTCATCTGCCTTCTCTGGTGGGTCTGCTGAGAAGGGCTGTGATTGTTGAATTAATTCATGGCTCCTTTCCTGGAAGGAGAGAGCACTGGTGTCCTGAGCATGGGAAAACTGCCCACAGAACATTGGCTGACAGAGCAGAGACAGACCCAAGGTTTGGGATAATCCACAGGATCTGCTCAGCTCTGCCTGGACAAAACCGCTCACCGCTGGTGTAAGGGAAGGTGACAGGCGTGTGGGAACAAGCAGCACCTTGTGAGTGACAGCTGGCACAAGGTGGATGGCCTTGGAAAAGGCCTTTTCCCAGCAGGATGAAGGTTATACAGCAAATTCAGGCCATTTGAGCTGCAGCTGCTCCTAAAGCTGAGCGTGCAGTGCCAGACTGGGCGGTGTTTCTTTCTCTGTTCCTCTTCCACTCGTCAACCTAGCAGGCAAGAAAGAGGAATCGTGGACTTGCACTCTGTTGTTTCATCTAAAGCCCGTTTCAAGTCAGTGGAAAAAGCCCTGCTGCAGACTGGCCTGGGGTCTGGTCAGTTTTTCCCTGAGCCACACATCACGAGGTCATTGGCAGCTGCTGGCTGATCCTGGTGATCCTGCCTTCGTGTTTGTCAGTGCTTGTTCCGGGCCCCCCAAACCTCTGCATCCCATTAACCTGGAGCTGGTAGCTCATCCGGAGGTGGGTTAGCAGCTGTTCCCACTGCTGGGGAAGTGGCTTTGCTGAAGCAGGTGATTTTGGGGTCATCACAGACACCAGAAACACCCATACTGGTCCCTGCCTTGATCTTCCTGAGGGCACTGGAGAAGGTTCCACGGATGGGAGTTGTTTGGCTTCATACTGAGTGTGAGCTACGTGCAAACACAATGAAGGAGTCCCTCAGGAGCAGGACTTGTACACTTCAGCAGTTCTGTAGCTCGTGTGTGACACTGAGTCACTCGGTGCTGTTGAAAGCATTTTGCGCTCCTTTGGCCATCTCTGTGTCCGAGCTTGTCCTCCTGGGTAACTTTGCTTCCCAGAGGGGAGGTTTTGGAGCCCTTCTTCTCACTAACCCCCCTCTCCTTCCCCTCTCTCTGCCCAGCACGGGTTTGTTCGGACGCCGCCACCTCCGCTCCAGCCCCAGCCCCATCATCCTGAGGCAGCAGGAGGAAGAGGCCAAAGCCAGGGAAGCCGCCAACACCGTGGACATCACGCAGGTCATGAGCAAGCTGGATCGCAGGAACCAGCTCCAGAAGGAAGCTCCTCCCAAGTAGGCTCTGAGCCCCGCAGGGCACAGCGCAGGGAAAAGACAAGGCGAGGCTGGTGTTGAGCTTCGTCTCCCCTTCCTGAAGGTGTCAGTGCTGCTTTAGGTTTCCCAGGCCGGCTCTGCCCTCCGCCAGCTTCCCGCACGTTGCCATGGCTTCTGCAGAGCAGATGTCGCTGCCCGGGCACGCCGAGCAGGGAGCGCTGGCCAGCCGGGCTGCCGCTGCGCCAGGCTCGGGGGGCAGCACCCCGCACACCTTGCAGGGGAGATGCCTTCTGCTGCCCCCGCACCCGGGAGGCTGCCGAGCCCGGCTGCCTCTCCCTGCTGCTCCAGGAGGTGGGGTGGCACAAGGCAGGGTAAACCTGTGCCCCGCTGCTTTGGAGCGGACCAGGAGCCTTCCTTGGCGCAGAGGGGGATGACCCCGCGGGCAGCAGGGCGAGGTGACCCAGCCCAGAGCGTCCCTGCTGGCCTCACATCCTCCTGTGGATGGTGATCCAGCCAGATCCCTCAGGGGGCTGTGCACCCTCCCAAGGGGTGCATCTGGCACCCCCTGAGAGGAGCACACCCTCCCTCCCCTCCAGGAGTCCTGCACCTCCAGCCAGCACCACGGGGCCACAGGCAGAGGAGCTGCTTGTGGGAACAGTGGCGCGAGCATTTCTGAAGGTTAGCTGATCTTCAGAATTTGAATGAGACTCCCACGTCCCCTGGCACGCTGGAGAGGATCGTCAGGAAGCTCGGCTCTGCTCGCCCCGGGACTCCTGTGCCGTGAGCTGGGTGTGCAGGTGCAGAGAGCTGCCCCTTGCCAGAGCCTGTACAAGGCCAAGAGAGATTTTATCCAATCCTTCCCACCTCTTGTCTTGTCTTTTTCCTGCTCTTCTATTTTCTGCTGTTAAAAATCCAACAGGAGGTAGCTGCAGGTGTCACTGGCTTGTAGCCCAGAGGCAAGGGAGAACAGGGTAGAGATGTTAAGAGCTGATTTCAACTTTAGGTAGTATTTTCTTTTTCTTTTGCTCTGTAGAATAAGGCAAGCTAAAATGCATTAGTGCTAAAGAGCTCAGAGAGATTCCAGGCCTTGCTGGAAAAGCACAGCATGGCCTGGACCAGGCCAATGATTACCAGAGGTGTGAAGATTCCTGCAAAGCCCAGTAAAGGGAATTGAAGGGGCAGAAAAGCTTCCTTGGTTGTTAAAATTTTGGGGAAGCAAAGGAACTGGGTGGAAGCACTGAGGTCTAGGAAGCTGCCTCTCTCCAGTTCACATTGCTCATCCCTTTTTAATACTGGTAGCATTTTACAGAAAATGGGAGGTCATAGAACACCAGAATGGTTTGGATTGGAAAAGACCTTAAAGCTCATCTCATTCTACCCCCTGCCATGGGCAGGGACACCTTTCTCTATCCCAGGGTGCTCAGAGCCGCATCCAGCCTGGCCTTGGATACTTCCAGGGACGGGGCAGCTTCTGGAAAAAGCTGGCAGGGAGTGGGAGCCCTTGGATAGCGGGGTGCATGCAGGCCCTTGGAGCCCTGGGTCCTTGCAGGGCAACTCCCTCTGAGCAGGGGACAGTCAGGATGTCACTGTGTCCCCAACAGCTCCGACAGTGACTCTGGTCCTCCCCGTGTGTGACATCAGAGGCAGGATCAGGGCTGGACACTCTGATCTGGTGTCACTACTCTCCTCCACTTGTGGCTGAGCCAGGGAGATTGTCCTGCCCTTCCCTACCCCATCAGTGATAAACCTCCTTAGAGGAATTCAAACTGAGTTACCCCAGACTTCCCCTCTGATGTCTATGCTGAGTCTGTTCTCACTCCTGCTGGAAGCACAGGCACACTCTGCACTGCTGTACAGGGGAGCAGGCTCAGGCTGCCTTTTTTGAAATTCTGCTTAAAACCCCAAGGCTTTGTTACATCAGGTGGTGAGCACCCTCAGCCTACTTTGACATCAGAGCCCTGGAAAACACTCCAGAACCTGGCAGGGTTGGCCCAAAGCTACTTGGCTGTGATGAGCTCTAGAGTCTCTCCAGAGCTTGTGTAACATGGAGCACTGAGCATGTTGGGATTGCCAGTATGTAGTAACATGTGGGAGATCAAGTCAGGGTATAAATAATAAATAACAAATCTGTGTGTTCCCGTCAGTCCTTCTGATTCTATTTCTACTTTGTCTGCTGCTTTGCTTGTTACGTTCTCTGTATCCATTCCTTTCTCAGATTTTTTTATCATTTCTGCTTGGCATCGCTGCTCCCCTGCCATGGGTTCGTGCAGCATGCTCAGGAGTCATGTGGAACACCAGTTCCTGTGTGGAACACCAGTTCCTGTGTGGAACATCAGTTATTGCATGTGGAACACCAGTTACTGTGTGGAACACCAGTTACTATGTGGATCAGTTATTGCATGTGGAACACCAGTTACTGTGTGGAACACCAGTTATTGCATGTAGAACACCAGTTCCTGTGTGGAACACCAGTTACTGTGTGGAACACCAGTTACTGTGTGTGGAACACCAGTTACTGTGTGGAACACCAGTTCCTGTGTGGAACACCAGTTACTGTGTGTGGAACACCAGTTACTGTGTGGAACACCAGTTACTATGTGGATCAGTTATTGCATGTGGAACACCAGTTACTGTGTGTGGAACACCAGTTACTGTGTGTGGAACACCAGTTACTGTGTGGAACACCAGTTATTGCATGTAGAACACCAGTTCCTGTGTGGAACACCAGTTCCTGTGTGGAACATCAGTTATTGCATGTGGAACACCGGTTACTGTGAGTGGAACATCAGTCAGTGCTTGTGGAACAAGCAGCCATCCTTCACACACAGGCAGGAGCTGTCTTTGCCCTGCCACAGGCTGATGGAGTTGTCACAGCCCAGCCTTCTGCTCCTCATCCCCTGCTGCTCAGTCCCCGAAGAGGAAAGTTGCCTGGTACAAGCTGAACTTCACTTTGTGCCAGCTGAGGAATTGTTTGTTCCCGTGTGTTTTGGTTTTTTGGCCATGGCTTCCATGCATTCATCTGTCTAATAAAAATAAATGTAGAAAACGGAAAAAGAACCGAGTTCATCCTTCTCTGTCGTGCCTGTGTGTTCATCCTTCTCTGTGCCATCTCTGCATGTGTGTGTACATGTCCCATGTGTGCCTCTGCTCTCAGCTCCTCTCCTTGGACACTTGAGCTACATTTCATTTCACTGGGAGTAAGTCCTTGAAAAATGGGAGGGGACCTGGCATGCAGCATATGCTGTCCTTGTCCTTTCCAGTCTGTGCTTGGGCTTGTCCTGAGGGCTGGCTGAGCTGTGCTGGAGCCTTGTCAGCCCCAGCCAGGAAGGCTGGGGGCTCCAGCATGAGATGTGATTGGTACTATGAGCCATCAGAGCTGGGACTCGGGGTCTGTCGGTGTCTGGTGTGTGGGTGTGACATGGTTGTGCTGTTCATAACCAAGATCACATTCCCGGGATGACAGCCCCCTCCGTGCCTGGAGCTAATCATTGTGAGGAATGAGACAAGCTGGTGTCTCCTCCAGCATCCCGGCGGGAGTGAGGCTGGATCTGTCAGCACCCGCTGGGGCTGTGGCAGCAGTGACCCGCAGGCAAGTTGTGACACCTCAGTGCTCTGGCAGTGGGAGGGCAGGGAAGGGGACAGAGCTGCAGGAGAGGGGGACGCTGGCACAGGCTTGGCTGGGGTGGCCGTAGCTGCTTCCCAGCTGAGCCCTTCTCTCCTGGCAGCACCAAAGGAGAAGGATTCTCCTCCTGAAGAGGCCTGGGTGTCACCCCCGCGCCTGACCGAGCCTCTCTCCTTTTCCTCCCCACAGCCAGGCCGCCTGGCCTCCTGCTCCCCTGGCCCGGCTGCCCACGCTGGCCCCAGCACCCCGGCATCGCCACCAGCCGTCCCCCAGGCCCTGCCTCCCGTGTCCCCCGGGCCCCCAGCCCTGCCCCACGGCACCGCCTGCCCCTCGCCCATC